>PVKM010003809.1:0-55492 GCA_004027735.1 Carollia perspicillata
GGGTGTGCAGGGTGGAGGGGAATGAAGGGGGGAAATAGGAGAACTGTAATGGCATAATCAATAAAGTATATATTTTAAAAAAGAATGATTTTCTGATTTATTGTTTCAGGACATAAAGGCTAGGCAGTATTATGATCAAAAGCAAAGATTCTTAAGCCAAGCTGCCCATATTCTGTTGTCAAGTTATTCACCATCTGCAAGTTATTCATAAATCTCTCACTGTAAATTCTGAATAATGACACAATCCACCTCAAAAGATTATTGCTAGGACTAAATATGCTAATATAAGGTGGCTTAGTCTATATAAAAATTATGTAAGTTGAAGCAATTATAGTTATTAGAGTATTTTTACCAACAAATATACAAGATTATCTTTTATTGGTAATAAAATCCCAAAGTACAAATGACAAATTTTTACTGAGCCACTCAGTTTTATTTAATTACAATTCTGATTTTTAAAACAAATATATAATAATCTTTATAAGTAAAAGTATCAATATATTCTATAAATTTTGTTACAAAAATTTTTCTATTATAATAATAAATCATAACAATGAATCTGTCAACAAATTACAAGAAATAGTTTCACAGCTTCATTCAAGTATCTTTTACAAGTATTTATTTTTTGGTTTTATGATTTAACATTTCTGTTAAAACAGTACTATGTATAATTAATTGGATTTCCACATATAAATATAATTCTCCTCAAAAGTATAATTATATGCCAGTGGAAAATATGATTCAATAAGAAAATAATGAATGATTCATAAATAATTTTTCCTAAATATTGGTCAACATAAATGTACACAATTTAGAAATATAGAAAGATATCCTTCTGTACTATTAATTTTATTGTGTTTCAGCTCTTTAAAATTACATATAAAGTATATTAATTGAAAGATGACTCTAATTTTGTATCTAATTTTAGGAAGTATTTAGATCTTTTTTATGTATGTTTGATGTCAGAATGTTCAACATTATTTATTTTGAATTTGAAATCACCAGAACTCAGCATCTGAACTGTGCAGTCCATGGGAATTACAAATTAATCTAAAATACTCAAACTTATAAAATAAGAATAGTTAAAATTTTTTAAAAATACACGGATAAAGACACAAAGTCATGAGGGAAGGGGGAAATGAAGAGAGTCATGTTGGGCTAGAAAGATAGGCAGTCTCTTTAGGATGAAAAAAATCTAAGTGCTAAAGGAAAAAAAATTAATTTCTTTTTAAAAATAACATAAGAACAGTTACTTTTTGGACCTTTGAGTAAATGTTTGCTCTCACCATTCACGCACTATACCCCTCTTTAAGTGTGTAGGCATATGTGTGTGTGTTGTGTACACACACATATCTATATATTGCTTGAAATTTTAAGTTGATACCTCTAAATATAATTTATAGGACTAAGAAAATATTATATAAACCATACAAATGAGTGTGTGTGTGTGTGTGTGTGTGTGTGTGTGTGTGTGGTTCCTTACTCAAGGATATGTTTTTATTGATTTGAGAGACAGACATCTATGTGGAGAGAAACATTGATTGGTTGCCTCCTGTGCACAACCCTACCAGGGATGGAACCCGCACAATAAGTGTGTGTCCTGCCAAGATTGAATCTGCAGTCTTGCCTTACAGAAAACACCACAACCACCTGGCCAGGGTGATTTGTATGGTTTTTGACAACTTTGTCCTTAATATCTTTGCTTACCTATAAAATACAGTTAAATGGGTATTCCTTGCAGATACTCAGAAATTGAGTTTAGAAGGACTCACCAGCAATTGCATTAATTAATTACTTGTATTCTCTTGATTTTGCTATACAACTTCTAATGCAACATCCCAGCCTCCGTGGAGCAGCTATCTGCCTAATTATGGGAGTTCCCAGACTTGATATCAATAACAGATCTAACCCAATTAGCACGAGCTGTAGACCAGGTAATGCTGTTACCTAGCTCTGCACCTTCATTCTTCTCAGACCTTGTGGCACCACACAGACCTGACTACAGCTTTGCCAAGGCACGGTGTACCGAGAGCTGTACTGGAACTCTTCTCACGGCATTGCCTCTAAGACCTTGAGATGCCCAAATTCTGGGTCTTTGTTGGTAAACTGAAATTAATGGTTTCCTTGTGATCTAACATTCTGTCAGAAAGGACTGTAAACCTCTATTTTGAAAAGCATTTTTAAGTGAAACACTTTTCTTGATTTTGCCAGTCCTGAAGGATGTGGGCCAAAACACAAATGGAATGACAATTTGCTGTACTTAGAATCATCCCTCAATTTTATCCCTGAGAATTGTTAGGAAGTTTCTCTCTCTTCTGTCTCCCTTCCCATGTCTTAAATCAAATGAGAAGCCCCCGATTCCATTTCCTGAAATTAACCAAGTCTGCATATCATTTTGGCTCCAGCAGGGCGCTTGGCCTCACTTCCCCAACACCCTCCCACCCTTCCTCTATCTGCATTTGCACAGTCCTACTGAAGTGTACATATGGCTTCAGTTCTACTAGCCAGTCACAGAAAGTAACTGCATCATACTGCTTCTGTAGTGACTCTTTTATAGTAGAGAAAAATGGACTTAATAAATTACAATTTGGAACGAGCTCCATGCATATGGGAACATCTGCACATTAATATAGAAATAAATTATCAAAATATTATATTTATAGTACTCAGTTGGCATTATGTGAAGATGAATATCCTTGCTCTTTTAAAACACTCTACTGCAAGTAAATCCAATCAGACCCAATGTTAAATACTGTATACTTAAGCAGGTTAAACTCTCAGGACGGGAATTAGGGTCAGGATTAGAATTAATACTGAACCAAGCAGTCTTTGGTTGTATTGTTGTTGTTTGTAATGATAAACATATAAACACGATAAAAATAAAGTATTAAGAGAATTACATGCATTTAAATATTCATCTTTCTAGGGTATTTAGGAAACAGAATATAATAATATTATCTCACCTATTGTCTTGTCAATATTTTAATCATCTACCTGTTTTTGATCTTAAGTAAAGTCAGTACAAAAAGCATTTTGCGTGCCTGCCCTGTGTCCACTCCGTACCACTCCAGAATTAGACCACAAGGATCCCGCAGTTCTTTCTGTAAGTCGAGGCATTTCTACAGTCTCCAAAGCAGGGAAATTTATACACTATGCAATGAAATCATTTCACACATCACTTCAAGCCACCTATTTCATGGGCTTGTCAACTACTTTTATAGCTTAGGAGAGTAAAAAGCTTCTTACATTGCTTTTCCTAACGAGAGGAGCCAGTACTCCTGGTGTCCCATGGGCGTGCAGGGGATGATATGTGCTCCAGGCAGAGTCTGCAGTGTAAAGATTATATGTTCACATTTTAATTTCTGGATTGAATTGAAAAAAAGAATTCTCATCTACTCGTGCAAAACAACCTTTCATCCTACTTCTGGAGGAGCGAGCAGAGAAAGCGGTTGTGCTAAGGGTCTGTTGGGACATGAAATTCAGAGAGCTTTGACACGGGCTAGCTCTGAAGTCTTAACCATGTTTCTTTACCTCTATGAACAGCAGTCTCCTCATGTGTAAAAATGGTGTAACTACCTACCTCATGAAGTTACTCTAAGGAAAATGTATATAAAGGGTCTGAAAGAGTACTTGGCATAGGGTAGAACTAAATGCAGATTATTTTTTTTTCATTTTACCCCACAAAATGCTCTATAGTTAAAAATATCTCAATACTAATATTTGGTGTAATTTTGGTAGTGAGAATAAATGTGGAATCACTATATCTGTTTACAGTTCCTCAGATTTTATTGAGCTCACAACTATCTTCTGAGGTTTTAAAACACATTTGTTATTTCAGAAATAAATTTGAATTTTGAATCACATTTTGGGGATCACCGTCTGATCTTTATCTCTGTTTTTATTCCATCTAGTGTGAAATTGGTGCTTTCCATTATAGAACTCTTGCACTCAGTATTTTAGTGTTCCTTTGCTGGTTTCTAACAGCAAAATGTCCAAATCATGAAAGTGAAAATTTTAAACTCATTAAAACACAATTGTCCACGTCCAGCTTGCACATAGGGATTATCTACAGCTAATGGTAAAATTGAGGCTTTCCAGCCCTAAAATTACTAGAAGCATTAGTGCTTAGAATGCATCAAGAGCTAAAACAGCCTAACCATATTTTTTGACAGTTTATTCTGTGATCAAATTATAGTATCACTAAGTAATGCACTTCTCAAACTGCAAATTACCTTAATGTTAGAATGCTTTTCTCTAACTGGTGTGAAGAGGTGGTATTCTAATTTTATGTCCCCCACAATTACTGTCAGCTCCTTTGGAAATACAGCCAGGGTAGACTGATAGGTTTTTATGTAGGAGTGTGGAGTCTAAAGTGTTTTACTCTTAATGGTATCTATGTGTGATATTATTCAAAAAAACAACCCCTTATTTCTTTTAAATTACTGTAACATAAAAAAAGAACTACAAAAGGTTGTTTTTCTCTTTTTCTTCTTATTTAAAATTTTCTGCTCTTGTGAGGTGTAGCAGTTTCAGATAAACTGGCTACTTCTGCTGGAATAGAAACAGTCGTTCAGTACCACCATAACTGTATCAAGTGCTAAAATGTGAACTAGAATTTTATCAATGCTGTACCTGTAAGAACCTGAAAAACGAAGTGGCTGCCCAATATGCACAGTGGAAAATTATTCCAATAGATTTCTATAAAGAGAGGAAGGCAAACTAAAAACACAGTCCCTTTCTATGAAAAAATTGAAAAAAGTAAAATATTTTGAATCGATGATATACAAAAGGAATTGTTTACCAGATCCAGCACATCAAAATGAGGCTTGTTTTTTTTCATTAGTTTAAAAATTAGTCCATACAATTTACTTTAGGACCACACTGTGACCTGCAACAGATGTTCCTTGACCTGCAATGGGATTACCTCCTGAAAACTTCAGTGTAAATAAAAAATATCATAAGTCAAAAATGCATTTAATATACCTCACCTACCTAACATCATAGCTAATTCTAGCTTAACTTAAATGTACTCAGAACACAGTATCTAAAAAACACTGGCAGCACAGCACACTGTAGAATGTCTGTTGTTCGCCCTCTGTGCATCCTTAGCCTGGAAGAAGGGCAACAGGTATTACTTCCACCCATCTTAAACCTGGCTTGTTGTAAGTCATAGACCATTTGTATACACCCGTGTTATAACTTCTCATCTAGAAAAAGTAATATGTACAGTTTTCTTCTTTGTTGTCATCTTGTAAAACTATTATATCCTATCAAAAAATGTTGTTAAAACTTCTAGTAATAAGAAAAGCAAAATTCAGGTCATCACACAATATGCAAAGCTCAATGGAAGCACCACTGTAATGGAACTTTATGTAATAACTTTTTAGCTTTGGTTTTGTTTTTATTGTGGTAAAATATATACAGCATGAAGTTTACCATTTTTAAGCATGCATATACCATATTTTGTTTATCCGTTCATCCGTTGATGAATACTTGGGTTATTTCTACCCTCTTGCTAGTGAGATAATGCTGCTATGAATATTGGTATAATGTATTTGTTTGACCCCTGCTTTCAGTCCTTACAGATGTATATCTAGGAGTGGTGATTCTATGTTTATGTTTTGGGGGAACCACCACACTGTTTTCCACAGCACTGGACCATTTACACCCCCATCAACAATGCACATGTGTTCAAATTTCTCAGCATCTTCACCAACACTTTGTTCCTGATTGTTGCTGTTCTTATGTACAGCCATCCTACTGGATGAAAGTAGTAGCTTGTTTTGGTTGTTTTTCTTTTTTAAAACACAGCTTTATTTAAGTATAATATTTATGCAAATCCTGCACATATTTAGTGCATGTAGCTGGATGGGTTTGGACATATGCAAGCACCCAGGATGCCAGCACCACCGTCGAGGTGATAGACATACCCACCACCTCACAGACTGCACGTTAAATGTTCTTATCCCAAGAATAGAGAGGGAGACACAAACATATATTTTGTATTTTTGGTTTATATGTTATTTAAGCGGTATTGTTGAGTACCTACACTGTGCTAGGCGATGTGTGATAGAGAGAAGATACAAACACATTTAGTGCTACCCAAAGGAAAGTTATTGCCTAATTAAAGAGAGGAATAGCATACAAAATTATGGCAAAGTAAATATACATAGTTCTACCCTATGATAAACATTATGAAGCAAACAAGATATCATGAGAAATTTAACAGTGAGGCCTATTATAGATTCTCACATCAGGGAAGACATCACTGAATTTGTAACATTGAAGCTGAAACACAAGGTTCAATTTAGCCAAGTGAGGGGGGATTGGAAGGTTCCAGACCAAAATCATAGTATCTGCTAAATAGGTGAGTCAGAAAAGCCCTATAGTTCTAAGTGTGGTGAGGGAGGAAGGATTTAATAAGACACTGGCCCTGTACTGGCAGGAACTTGAGCGGAGGAGTTGCATGACATGGTCCATGTTTTAACAGGCTTGCCTGATCATTCTGTGTCCAATGCATTGAAAGGCTGAGCCATACTTATTTAGAATTCTGTTGCATTAGTCCAAGTATTAGAGATACCTGTGTTGAACTAGATTGCTAGTAGTGGCAATTGAAAGCTGTGTGTGGGTTTGATATGTATTTTCAGGGTAGAATTAACCATAGCTTTCTGAATTTGGGTGGTTGCAACAACAGTTCACTTTACCAATTTCCTAATAACTAAAATATCAAAGATAACTTAGAATATTAAAATTGCTTGAACTAGCTATATGCTCTAGATCTTCAGAAAAGACTACAGTGCTATTTACACACACATGTACACACACTCAAACACACACATTCCATTAAAGCAGATAAGAGTGGAAAATCCACCTTTTAATTTTTCCTGGTAGACATACCCTTTAGCGTCTCCTTGACCTTGTTAGGTATTAGGTAGTGTGTGCTTGGGGGCAACAAAACCTAGTATTTGGATTTTCAAATTTGCAATCAACAGACCCTAGACACAAGGCTTTTGAGATTCCTGCAGATGTTATTCACCATTCACTAATGCAGAATAGTATTTCAAAGGATGTATATATTTTACAGTATGGAAAACAATTAGTAGCTAACAGTTATTAGCTACTGCATTCACCTGTGTTTTTTGCAGGTGAACAGGCATATTGTAAAATATAGGTATAAGGATTTTGGAGGAGTAGAGGTACAAGTGTGAAAGAAAAATAGAAACTTTTAGTTTTCTGAAAAGTGTAATGATTCGAATTCCTTCTCATGCCATTCAAAAGAATTTGAATATGTTTGCCCCTGTATATATCCCAGGAAATGCGAAATTGCATAGAACATTCAATCAGTTGCTCAAAATGTACCAAGCTTTAAAGTTACAATTCTGATTGCTAATTTGGGGGGAATTTTTTTAAAATTAAGGATTCCATACATGTATTTTAAATCAGTGCTGGCATGCATAATAGACATTTCAAGTCTGTTTATCCACCTTTAGGTGAAAAGGTTAGTTACAAGAAAGGATTGCGGCTTGCTAATGTTATACAGAGTTCCTTAAAAGAAATTGAGACATTCTTGAAAGGATTAACATTTTATGGGTCAGAATGAAGGACTGTGACTTCCATTCAAATAAATATATAGGGAAAATGTCCTATGGCTAGAACACACAGCTGTTGAAAACATAATATTCCCACATACATTTCATGTCTTTTTGACATGTGTATCTTCACTGTATACAGACTTAGATACATACAAACTTTCCCACAGAAACATGCCACATACGTAGAATTGGAATGTGTATTTTAAAAATAATTCCTGTGTGGACAATCCAGGCAATAAAAACTAGACAAAGGTATAAAACTTTATTTTTGTGTCTACTCAATTATGTAACTTAAATTTACAACATTTTTTCTAATACATTACTTTGAAAATTTCAAGTCATAAAATGACCCAAGAATCCTAACAATAGCATTTTATTAAGAGTCCTCTTTCAAGGGTTCATAATTACTTGTTAAAGGAAAAGTTGGGAAAGATTACTTTTCTGTACTAAGGTTCACAGGTAGAGACTTCAAACTTGAATTAAATCCAAGTAACTAAGTACTTTTCATAGTATTTGCAAAAATGGAGTACTTCTGTCACTTCAGGTAGTCAGAAAGTATCAACCCTATAATTTCTATTTTTGTCCTGATGTATTATGAAAACTCTGGTAACATTTGATTCAGATGATATGAGAAAAGAAAAAACAAAACAAAAAGTTCTTGTTTTAATTTATGAAATTCCAACTGAAAGAATAGTAAAGAAACTTCTAAATGTTGGAATCATTATAACACCAGAAGGAAAAGTCTTTAAAGAAATTCAGACATTACATCATTTTTTTCTTTTCAAGTTTGCCTGAGAAATATGTAAGGGCAGGTATTTTACATGTGGTCTAACAGAGACAAAGGAAGACAACATCTCACCAGTAGTTCAATCATAAATCAGGTGTAGAATTTAATATGCTATTCAGACAAAAATTAAGCTTTCTGATCTTCCTTAAACCTACACTGAAACTATATATACTTGATAGTATTTATGATACTATGTTGCTTAAATATAAGAAAAAAACTATTAGTATAACTTCAAGAAAATCTCAGGAAGTCTCATCAGCAAACAGAACACATGCTTTAAAAACTTTTATTGTATATTAGAGTAGAAATATATTTAAGCCATTATCACTTCTTTACCCCCTCCTATATAATTATAGGAAGCTAAAGATTATTAAAAAAAACAGTATAATGTTATAAAGAAGCCAAGAAAACTGTATTTGCTAACCACTTAAAACAATCAATGTTTGATACAAGTTGACACAGTTTCTAACCTTCTACCCAAGAGAAATTCCTAAATGGAAAGGATGGCCTAGTTGAGGTCAAGTGTTTCAGAAATATTGCTTAGGAAGAACAAGGCACACCTGCCCACAGTACATCAACTTCTTAAAATGTAAAGGCTGTACATTAGGAAGGTATAGAGTTGATGAAAGCTAAAATATATCCAAATTTTCCAGCAAACTTTGGATTAAAAATTTTAAAGCTATAAAGTTCTTTTGGGAGTTAAACATATTTGAGTCTAATTAAAAGCGACACTATTTTATGATGTCCTGGATGTGCTGATCCAGCCATAGGAGGGTTCTGGTATAATGAAAATCTTGCATGGGAAAGAGTGTTGATAGATAGGTCTTGAGTTGGAAGTATGAGGTCACTCATTTATATCCTGAGGAGGAATCCTGGATGTATTCCATGAAAAACAGCTGCTTTTGTAAAATGTAACGTCTTGCACACAAATGGAATCAAACTAGCTACTGTCATTTTAAGTATTCCACAGCTCTCAAAGAGAGGTGGACATTTGGGCTCAAGTATTTCAGATATGCTGCTTCAGCATGAAAATACAACCTTCCTTGAAATAAATCAGTATCAAAAAAATCCCCATGCCATCAGAGTACGTACTTTATGACTTGAATTATTTACATTTATGAAGACTTGCTTCAGGACGCAGAATATGGGCTATCTTGTGTTTCACATTTACTTGCAATGAATGTATAAATGTCCTATAAATGTCAAGAAGGTTGATAATATCATCTAAGTTTTCTGTATTCTTAAATATATGTATGTTGGCCTATCAGTTATTTGAAGGATTGTTGACACCTCTATATAAAAGTGGATTTGCCCGTTTCCCTGTGTTGGTCTATAGTTTTTGCTTCATGTATTTTAAGCCTTTTTACTAGGTAAACAAACATTTCCTACTGTCACGGCCCCCTCACAAAAGTGTAGGTAGCTTTTCACTTCCTTTTGGGCCTCTGTAAAACTCCCAGGATCCCACCAGATGGGGCTTCCTCGGGGCAATGAGTTTCCATGCTCAGCTATCCCACCTATTCTCACCCTGTCTTATGTATATATATAGCCAGCATCCCCATATTCATCATTGGGGAACCCAGAATTTGAAGGGCCCAAGAGGAGCAGTGCAGTAAGTAGTGCCTAGGCATGAGTTCTAGTCCTCATTCACCCACCGCCTGGGCCTGGCTTTAACCCTGGGCACTACCCTCTTAGCATCATGGGCCTAGCTATCAGCTAGTAGTGTCTTAGAGGAATGGACAATCCTCCCCCTTCAGTTGGGTCTGCTGGCCTGCCCACCTGCCTACCTGGCATGAAGAGTTTGAGTGCAGTGATCAGTTAACCATGTCTCTCTAGGTGTCAGGAGAAAGGAATGGCTGCAAATGTGTTAAGAATTTGCCATCTCCAACCTAAATGCCTGGTCAAGGTCCCTCACCGGTTCCACCTGCCCACCAGAGATTCTGCTCATTCAGCAAAGCATCCCTAAACAGGGATTTCAGCCAACGGCTTGCAAGCAGGTCTGTTGCCACACCCTGTGGAGGGCCATGAAGACTCGGTAGCCTCAGTGGAGCAGGAGCAGGTATATATATATATATATATATATATATATATATGCGCACAGACAATAGATGTATTTTAAAACCCCACCTCCCCCCAAAATTCTCTTAAAATTTACAGAAAAATTAAAGTGACCTATGGGTTTTTTCTAAGCTTAAATAAAATTTTTAATTTTTCAGTTACAGTTGACATACAATATTACATTAGTTTCAAGTGTACAACCCAGTGATTCGACATTATATAATTTACTAAGTGATCATCCTAATAAATATAGGTCTGACATTAATATAATAGTATCTCCCTAAATAGTCCTTGAAAGTAGGAGTGCTTTTATATATTTACAAAGGGCTCTGTGCCATGCAAGGTTGGGAAACATCGGGTTTAATAGTTGCCCTGAACAAACTTCCTTACACTAGACCTCCAAAAGTCTTTAATGACTTAATTTGAATTCTAACATAGTGCTATAGTTAGATTTCTCCCAAATTCATTTCCTCGTGGAATCCTCCATTCCAGTGAGCTTCAAAGGAAACTGATCTTTTATGGATCATGCCGGTAGAGGGTCATTCCGTCATTAACATGCATGTTTGCTTTCATTGGGCAGAGGTACAGTCAGCGGTTCTGTTTTTTAAATTTTTTAATTGTATTTTTCCATTATCATTTAGTCCCCTTAATAATGTCATGTAAATGTTACCAAAATATATTCTAATTTTTATTTCAATTATTTAAGATTTTGTACCTCAATAGTTTTCCTGTTTAGTTTCTCTTTGCCAGAAATAAGGTAGAAGGTAGAAAAGAAATAAAAGGCTATATAATTAAAATTAACTTTCACTAAAGTATAATTTCAGCTTCATATACTATTTTGACATTAAAGGGGAAGTTTATGGTAGAATTTAGTTAACAAAACAAAATTACATTTAAGAAAAGATTAGCCACAAAAATAGTACGAGACTAAGTGCAAGAGTTCATTTCAGCACAGAGATTAAAACATGCAACTTTTGTATTTTATGATTCCTCCTTTGGGAAGAAAATATGCATTTTTTATTCCTATTTTGTTGCTCTCAAAAGATTGCAAGGTAAGAGTTTCAAGGTCAGTTATAACTCTGCTACAGTGTGTATTAAATCAATGTGTGCACTCCCTGTGAACGTTACAAGTCAACTACTGATTGTTCAAACGATCTCTCTTTCTTTGATGTCTACAAAGATGATAACCAACTGTGTGTGTGTATGATGTGCTTTTCCGGATACACCCCTTTTTGACTTCAAGTCTGTTGATAATTGGTACTTTTGCAATAAGAGCATTTTCAACTACCTGAATCAAGACTTTCATAGCAGTATCACTTACTGCTCCTTGACATCTAATGAAGTGGCAAAGCCGGGCTGATAGACTCCAGAGCCTATCAAAAGGGTCGAGTGTAGCTTTTTTTAGGTTCTGATTTACTAAATGAGGTGGAAGTCATTAAGTTCATCAAACAAACTCAGCTATGAACTTTTAAACTATTTTTTTTAAATTTTTTTAAGTAGAAGTAATTTCTCCCCTTTGAGTGTTTAGAATGATAAAGCAATTTATAACTGGGAAAAGCTAGAATTTTTTCTTGATTATTGAAATTATCTTAGTTTCTTTTGAGTTTTATCAGTAGTGGCCTTTAGCTTAATAAGAAACAAATGTCTTCTTAAAAATAATTCCTTTACAAGAAAATATAAAATTTAAATACATTTTTAAAATCTTAGAAGTCTTATTACAAAGGTATGGCCATTTAGGGATATAGCAAAATACATAACTTCAGCTTTTAAAGCAAATTTTGTGAGGTGGAAGTTCACAGGTCTTTATTTTCATAACAATTTACTAATTTGAAGAGAAAGCTAAAAAATAATACCTATCATTTCTTCAAATAAATAAACATTTGAATTGTGAAGATATAAAATTATTTTAAATTATTTAATCCCAAATTTACTAATAGCAATATTGTTGTAAAGAAGTGATTGGCAAAGATAATCTTTTAACTATTTATATGCAAAATAAACAAGTATCAGGAAAACGCAAGAATTAAGAAATCAGTGACCTTAGGTAATGTTACTTGATTCTTTCCTTGCTCACATTGAATAACTCTGAGGGTTTCTTTAGAACTTAATAGCACTAACACATTTTCCCCCTCATGTCTACAGGCAAATTTTACCCGTGTTATTCTCTGCATTCAGAATAATGGGAGAGTCTCATTTTAAAAATGTGCTGTGTTCAGCAGGTATTAAAAGATCATATTTCACTCTAAACAGCATTTATTACCTATTCTAACATTGTTATTAGTATTTTTATTTGTTTTGTTGTTGTTGTTGTTGTTGTTGTTGCTTTGTAAAAGCAAAATGATCACCTTTTTGATGAGTATAGAAGGCAGTTTAATAAAGCATTGACTTATGCTGCTTTTTTTGCCTATTCTTGAAGAAAAGGTAAATCTAGTTCTGAATTAGACATTTGTCCTTCTGCCAATAAATGTCTGTGTGTCCTGCACTGGTCTAGAGAATCTTTAGAGTCTGCTGTCATGTCTGACCCAGGAATGTACTTGATTTAGTGGCCCCTCGGAGAGCAAAGGTTTTCAGCAAACATGTATTTTCAGTGTCATTCTAGGGAATCCCTGAGTTGTTCTTAGGCCTCTTAACCCAAACCTGGTTCACACTGTATTTAACTTCAATTCCAGAGCAGTTCTAAACATGATCCAATATTAGAATATATTTATAACTGAATGTGTTTGGAAAAGAAAGTAGAATAATTTAAACTTGTCTCATCTTTTATATAAAACTCTTCAATTTTTTTTCTGTATAAAGTAAATTTTAGAAGTAATGCCATCAGAAAATTTTTCAAAAAGTTATTTGGGCAGAAAAGAATATAGAAAAATTAAATTTGGACCAAATTATCTATATAATAGTTCCATTTTCTCCATTTTATTTGTACATGTCAAAAAAATTAAAAAGTGTCAATGAATTGTTATGAACTAGTTTCATTAAGATATCTGACTTATGATACTTAATAAATTCTAAAATATATCCACTCCAAAATTAAACACATTATTAGGGGAAATATTTATAACATCCCATCATAAATAGGATATTATTGTCACTAAAATTAGAATATACCCAGAACACATTGTATGGTTTTATCTAGAGATTCTTTGAGTTCATTGGTTTTCAACACTTTTCTCTCTCATTTCCTTCCCAGCCCTCTGAATGGAAATCTGATTCAAACAAAGTCCTTTTATGGGTAAACCAGAAGTCTTTATAATCAAAATGTATCTGTTCTAGTTAAAGGAGTAGGGCATGCCTAGACGTGCATATGAATGCCTTGTCTTCCTTTTCCTCCCCCAAAAGACACAATAAAACAACTTCTCTAGTCAAGAACTTTAATTTTTTAACTGACAAACTTAAACTACATTCGCTGTGACACCCAAACGTTGTGCACTTTAGAGAATGAAGAGACTTGAAGTAGAACAGCAAGGTAAATGGTTATGTAACTCACATGCACTATCACACACTCAAAAACACAATCATTTTATCTACCTGATCATAAATCCATTTATTCATTCATTTGATAAACATATAGTAAACACCTTCTGTTAGCCAAATTTAGGATTTGGGTACTTCTTATCCCTTGCCAGACACACTGCTCCTCTGATTTGGTTACTGGACTGATCCTTGAGAATGTCTGTATGATCTTCGGGACTTCCTTGTGTCCTTCTCTCTACATTCCAACTCTGAGAATTAAACGGATTCTTGTCTCCATGAGCACTGAAATAAATATGTTCTCCAGTGTGTTTACACTCACATAAATGCATCTTATGATGGAAAAATACTGATAAAAATAATCACTTTCTTTCATCAATAAAAGCTCATTTGCTCAACATTACAACAATTCAAATTAATCATTCTTAAGCAGTTTTTAAAAAAATTCTTGTAGTGGGTATGCACGACAGACAGTAGGTTACTCAGTGATTTACAACTACTTAATTCTCTATGAATATTTTCCACAGTTTTTTTACTGGAAAAAAATGAAACATAATAATTTTTAGATATCAGAAAACATTTTCTTTTTTATAGTCATGTGGAATATGATAGTAGTTTGAAGAATAGACCAAAATATATGCGGTAGTATATGTATATAGTTGATCAAGACTGCCTGAAAAAAAACAAGCTTACAATTTTGTTAGTCAGATAAGTCTCCTTTTCCTTTTTTTAAAAAAAAATCTTTGATAATACTAATACAGTGCTTACAACTCCTGAGCATTTAATGAACATTTGCTGGTGATCTGACTGGTAATAGAAACTTGACTATAAAGCAGCCATATAACTAATTAAGACATAAGACAGAATCAAAAACAAAAGTTTGATCTCTGGATTACTAGCTCGTCACTCAAAGTTGTAAATTAACGCAATGTGAATTGTAAAAGGAGGATCTACACTTTAAATCTAAACTTTTACTGATTAATAATCTTGCACAGAACTGAGTGATCAATTACAATGCATATTTGTATTCATCATTTTCATCCAGCTTACAACATGTAGCTGCTTTATGTAATAATGGCACTAAAACTCATTGTTTGTCTTCCAAGAAGCAAAAATGAACATTATGCACTATTTTCTAAATTGTTTGCAATGTTTATTTTTCAGCATATACTTTTACCAAAAAATCATCGATACCAACAATTAAGCAGCAAAGAAATATAGAGAAATACTAAAGCCACATTTTTGTAGAAATTTATTTAGAAAAAAACATTGAACTGAGAACTCAGAGAACAACTGTTAATAAAAGTCACTTACTGCTTTATTTGTAAATGGCAGTAATCAGACCTTATACTCTAAAGATCCTTCTAGATCTCAAATTCAGTGATTAATTGTCTAGTTAACCATTTCCTCCACATATAATTAGACCCTTATGGCACTGTGCTAACTTTATATGTAAGATAAAAGCATGTACCATAATGTCCATGCAGATGAGTGGTATGCAATTAACGCATTAGTGTGTCTTATGGTCAAAGCAGATGGGGCATCAGAGGAGGGAGCAATACTGGCTAATTCTCAGTTTTTCTGGAAGAGATGGCTTCCAATTCTACCTTGAAGTACAAGAGTAAGGCAAATATACTAGAAACAAGAGGGGCAGGCCAGGCTTAAAGAAGAATAAACTGGCCATTTCTGATAGAATGATCAGAACTTATGAAACTTATGGAAACAGGCATAAAATATGGTACCAAAGGAAAATTAGGGACTGCAACTTGTATTAGGTAGGTTGGGCTAAAGTAATAGTTATAAATTAAAGTGCTGTTGTTGTTTTTTTTAATAAAACCATTACATCTTTGAAATATGCTCACATCAATATATATGGTGATGCCTTGAAGAATAAAGTTGAGAGAAATTGAATATATGGGACCAGTTAAACTATTGCTATAAGTTATAGCTTTTAGTACTGTTGTTATAGTAATATAAAGCCAGTACTATTGGTTTGCTTTATGTTCAAAGAATCCAAATATATTCTTCCTTTATTTAGTTCACTGTACTATTGCTATATTTTATATCAATAGTTTAACCAGCCCTCTATCATAATTTCTCTCAAATAATTTTACCATTGTTATTGCAATAGATTTTGTGGTTGATGTTACTGGTAAACTCAACTCTGAAAAACTTGATTTATGTGATTATGATACATAAAATATCAACAGTGCTTATCACATAGACTTTTAAAGTGAGCTATTGTATTATAATTTGTAGCCCTGTTGTAAATAATTTAGGGTTTATATTGCACAATTTTATTGGTTATTTGAGTGTGTTCTATAACTAGAAAGCTAGTATATAATTTGACATGCAGTCTATGTTGCTACACTTTTTTCCTAGATATTTGTTATTATATTTACTTTTTCTGAATTGTTTGTTGCACTCAAAAAAATAAAAGGTGTTTCAAGCAATATGTATTGAGATACTTCCATATTACAAGACTAGGTATATGCTAGGGAAAGGTCGTAGGACTAGGAAAACAAAAATAAGTAAAAGAAGCATGTTTTAAGTATAGAAAGGGAGCTACAGGGATAAAGTGGTGATTAATTTGCATTTGTACATGGCTCCGTGTTTCACAAAAGAAGGCATGATACACAATCACCTAGAAGGCTGGAGAAGTGACAGGAAAGGCTTGACTTCAATCCTGAAAGGTTAGCAGATGCACCTAAGCAGGTGCACGTGGAAAATTGAGAGCACTGGGGGCAATGGACACCATTCTGAGCTGTGGTAGCTATAGATGGCATGCTGCTCAGTTTATGGAAATAATCTTGTGTGTGTGTAAATTTGTATGTATATATCATTGACTACATAGGTGTACACACACGTATACATTATTGGTGAATGAGCAAAGAAAATATGGACAATATGAAGGGCTCGAATCAAATAAACACTGGAGATTTCTAGGCAGGTTTTAAAAAGACAAGTTATGTAATATCAGTGCTCTCAATTTTGATTCATGCCTATTTAAATGAATATTATTAAGTTGCTTTTGCTTTAGTTTCTTAAATGGGTGAGTGCTTTATATATTTAAACTTGCATGTTTGAGAATATTTTACACTGCCTCTGTTTCCCGAAAGACAATCTGCTGAGTATAAAATTACTGAGTCACCTATGTTTTCACCTAGGTATTTACACAATTTCCTTTTTTGTTTTCTGGCATATAATGTTGTTTTGTATGAGTATGAAACTGCCTGACTACTCACCTTCTGTGGATGACTTGTTTTTTGTTCAGGGAGTCCAAATATATTCTTCCTTTATTTAATAAGTTCCACAATTAATCTTTCTGTAAAATAAGATTTTCCTGGATGGTAGTGACATTTTAGTCTACATATATATCTAATTTGAAGTTTTATTTCCTGTCTCTCATTTCTGCTACCTTCTCATTAATCAATTTCATCTCTTTCAAAGAACATCTTATTTTACTTTTAGTTTGAAATTTGACAACCAGAATTAACTCTCTGTGCTCAAGTCAAGTGCTTATCTTTTCTGGGCTCTTTATTTGCGTTTGGTGAACTTTTTATCTCCTCCTCTGACAGTGAGGTAAGCTGGAGGAGTTTATGGTTGACAGTGGTCATTTTGATTTGAAAACAAGCTACAAAATTTTTAACGTATTTCTCCTGGGAAAATAAATCCTTCATTCTTTCATATTTTGGTGATTGGTGTTTTTTGAGTAAAACCCCATCAGAAACACTCTGTGGAGCTGTCTGATGTTCACACCCTGCACTTCTGCCTTCTCTGTACTTTACATACAGTAGTTTCCTCTGAGAAAGGGGTAATGCACATGTGGCAAATATAACATGTGTATGTTTCACTAAAACGGTACCTTGCATGCGTGTATTAGCTGTGATGATGCTGCATTTGTACTTAGCTGTGCTTCCACTCTTGACTGACATTTTCAAATAATTTTATACTCATATAGACTCCTAGAGTTTGTTTCTGTAGTAAAACACTGGCAAATATAAGTTTTATTTATTTTTTATTTTTTAAATATTTATTTATTTATTTTTAGAGAGAGGGGAAGGGAAGGAGAAAGTGGGACAGAAACATCAATGTGTGGTTGCCTATCATGTGTCCCCTACTGGGGACTTGGCCTGCAACCCAGGCATGTGCCCTGACTGGGAATTGAACCGATGACCCTTTGCGCTTCACAGGCCCATGCTCAATCCACTGAGCTACACCAGCCAGGGCCAAATATAAGTATTATGATTTGTAATCCCTTAACACTAATTCTATCCTACCTGAATATACAGATATGTGCCAGATTTCAACATTCTATATCAAAATGTTTTAGGCTTCACTGTATAGCATATATTCTCTTAAAAATTTGTGGCTTGATATTCCATTAGTATTGTTTCCTCTTTTCATGTAATATGGATAGTTTCTTGCCTCTTTTATTTTCCCCATAAGATTCAAGGGAAGGAAAATAAAGTATAAGTGGCTTCTCTCTCAAATTTACTGGAAGAAAGTTGTACTAGTTTTGTAGAAAGAACATTCTGGAGACAGTATATAACATCATTTATTGATGTAAACCTCAAGAGGAACTTATGCTGGAACATAATTGTAATAATTGAGGGAAGAAATCATGATGATTTTATCTATGACAGTGACAGTGAATATATAAGCAAAAGCAAATGTAGGAGAACTTGTTATAGAGTTAAACAAAACTGAATTGATGGATTGGATCTGTAGATAATGAAGAGGACATGGTTTGCATAATTTTTGGATGAGTGATCTGTGCAACCAGTTTTAAAACATACAGAAAGGTGATGTCAGTAATGGAGAAAAAACACCAACGGGAGTGTGTTCCCTTTAAGTCTCAGACTCTGATATTTTTGTGCAATATCTAAAAAGGGGTTACTATTAAGTCTTTGACCTTTGGGAGGAAACAGGTCTTGCAAGATATACATTTGAGACATTTCAAAAGACTTCTAGTGACAAAAGCAATAGTTGCAGATAAGATTACTCACAGAGCTATCACTGTATAAAAAGAGACCAAATACATATCAAATAGAATAATATAAATAAGGGACTATTAACTAAGAAAAGTTATGTGATAATGACAGGTAACCAAAAGTCAGTTATTTGTATTTCCCAAAATGTATTCTTACACTTTTCACATCTCAACAATCAATTCATAGGATTCTAAAAAAATTGTACCCTCTTAGAACTAATATGGAACAAGAAATAAAGAGCCTAGCCTCTGGTATCAGGAGGAAGTGGATATCTGGACTGTGCATCACACCAGCGCTGTGACCCAGGATACTTCTAGTGTCTAGCTGAGTCAATTTCTTCACAAGGTAAAATGGGGATAAAAAATTCCATCTCCATATGTTGTTGTCAGGCTTAAATGAATATGTTGATAAACCATGTAGCAGTTTTTGGCACATAGTAGACACTTAAAACTACTTTCTCCTCTCTTTGCCCTTTTTTTCTGTCCCCTGGTCATTATTCACGTCCTCTGTATGGAATTCTCTCCTACACCTCTTTCTGCTCGTGAAAGTCCTATACATTTTTAAAGGCTAGGTTTAACTGCCAATCCCTTTCTCCAATAATTATTCACTTCTCCTTGCGACATTACTTTTTTCCTCCTGTTGGCTTCTTTAGCTCTTATTATTCTCTTTGTTGTTGTTCATTCAGTTTTTTCTTGTCTGATGGCTTTTGTATAAATTTCCATCAAGATTTTATTAATCTTTATACTCGACAATCTTCTTAGCAATGCCTATGGGTCACACATAATAAAGACTATATATGTGTTTGTTGAATTAGTAGTGGAATGACTTCATTAAATAATAAAACTCTGAATCACCAGATTATATTGTAAACACATATTTTTTACATTATATAAAGTGGAAAACAGATTAAATCACAGATAGTCTTGCTTTTGAGGTTTTACATACATATTTAAGGGAAACGTATTGCTCCTCCCTCACAAAGTGGTTTAGGGCACTTGTATTTTCTGTGGGATCCAGAAGCATGATCCATTCTGTAGGCTTAAGTTCAGAATGGCTCTTGACTTGTCCCAAGCTCAATTGTGGGTAGATTATACCTTGGTCAGGGAGTCTGGCCAAGTCCAAAATCTGATTTTTCACATCAACTATGAATAAGAATCATTTGGCAGAGGAATGACCTGGCATAAATTCAGTGTGATGGAAACATCAGAGATCAGACTATCAGCAAATACAAAGAAATAGGTTAGAAGAAGAACTTGAAGAAATGTTCTAGGGAGAGGTGGTGGGACTGTGTTTTACGGAGTGTTGTCATTTCTGACATAGGCAGGAAAAAGTAGTTTAGGTAAAAGTTAATTTTGGACTAGAATGTATAAACTTGATATACATTTTGTGTGTTTGCCACTACTGAATTTAGAAGCTAGATTTGTCCCAATATATTGAAACAACACTCATCAAACTTTGTAAATTGAAAGAAAATATTTAGCATCACCAAATAAATAAAGTCAGGTAAACTGTCAATAATGTTGGGTGCATCTATGCCATGACAAGATGCACTGGCCAGCAAAGTTCACCATCCACACAGTTTAACCTCGTTCACTGCTTCCCAAACCTAAGTCTGTGGAAAGGTATGTACCTTCTGTGTTATAAGCTTTAAGAATTAGTCGTTGGTGAAATAAAAATAAAGTAAGAAAAATAGGCTGAACTTTTCCACAATATAAATTTATCTCTAAAGATAACTTTTTATGATTGTGCTTTTGTCCTTTCTGCCCTTTTTATTAAATAACATGACTTCTCTCTTTTGTATGAAGTTATGATAATACATAGCACTTGTTCTTGCTATTTCATTTTTAAAATGCCATAAAAATATGCCAACTTTTATTTCAGCTCTATTTGGTTTTTGGATATATTTTCAGTTTATGAAATTTAAAATATAATCTAGGAAGCACTGGAACATAGGGTCTAAAATTTTAGACATTAATGAACTTTCCAATATTTACAAATATCTGGATGTCATTATTTAGTCAAAATATTTTGACATAATATATAACTACCTTTGACTGCTTTAAATGCGTCTTTGAGTGGTCTATGAAAAACATAAAACCTCAGTCAAGGAAAAGGACATAAATCAAAAGCCATCAGTGAATTAGGGCAATTCATGAGTCCAGCAACTGATAATATTGTATTACCTTTTGTGCTATAAAACAAAGAGATAGAGATGGAAGTGAAGATGGAGTTGAGGGAAGGAGAGAAGGAAAGGGAGACGGAGAGGGAGAGAAGGAAGAGAGAGAAAGTAAGAAATGTAACAGAGGTCAGAAATATAAAGAACAGGGCGGGTATTGTTTGGATTTGAAGGTCAAGTACACAGTTTTCCATCCTACTATAAAAAGCTTAGTCTGGGCAGTCTTGCATTCTAGAAATCAGTACTCATTTCATTGCCTTTTGAGAATCTGACCCAATCATTGTAATGCAAACATCTCTATAAACATGTGTTTATCCTAAAGATAATCATGGTACCATAGGAAACATATAACTTTATTGTGTAGAGTTGAACAGTCATGTATGACTTGTGATATAATTTTTCCATCTTTTTTCTTTTCCTGTGTTAAAATAAATATTTAAGAAGAGCATTGGGCTTTATAATAATTTTTCATTATTACACATAATGTATTGATAGAGTCTGCTAACAATGCCTTTTTCTATTTTTCTTTACTCAAATAGACCTACATTAAAGGTCATGAAGATTTTAGAGGGAAATGATGAATCTAAACATTTATAAATAAAGAGTAGAACGAAAATTAAAATTGACTCATTAGAAAAGATCATGGTTTACCTACCATGATTATTTGGGAGGTAATAATTTGGTAGGATATTTTGATTAAAGTCTATATCAATTATAATTTATTGTCTTCTTTTGATCTATTTTATTAGATTAAAATAAATTATTAAATGGAGTTCTTATGTAAGTATCTTGAATTTAATAAGACTATTTTTTGGAACTACATCACAAGAGAGTGCAATCTATTTGTAATTGAACATGGTGCTGCTTGAAATTGTATGAGTTGTATTGAGTTTTCTTTCCAGAATATCTGTATACTTAAGCTTAGCATCTACATTGCTTTCTATTAAATAATAATAAGGATGATAATAGCGCTTTTTGGGTACAAACTATTTGATTTGCCATATGATCAACATATCTTCTATTTTGTCATTAAGTAAATCATAGAAACACTGAATCATTTGGTGAATCTGGAATAAATAGAAGGCTTGTTCAACCACATTTAAATATAAAGAATATGGAGTTCATTAATGAGAACTTGTCTGAAATGGCACTTTTGATTACAATTCTACATTTATTTCTCTTTATGGTTGACAGAGAATGTAGGAATCAAAGTAATGTCTCAGCCAGAGAAATACTGAATTAAACCCAAAAGGTATAATTGGCTTACTGGGATCTACTGTAGTCAAATTGTTTCTATAGAAATTTCAGTTGTACTTTAAATTTACATTTGTTGTTGTTTGACTGATTATGCACATATTAAATATGTTAAAAGGTAGTGGGATATTAAACATCTCACACTAATGAATATTTATTTTAGTTCTCATGCTGGTTTATCTCATGGTAAGATTCACGTAACAGACGCTGAAAAGAAACACCTAAAATTGTAAAGGACTGCAGACAAAGTTGAAGTTCTTTAATGTCAATTGCAGGTGAATATGTCTACATACAGGAAAAACAAAATCATATGTTTAAGGAAAACAAAATATTAAATAATGTAAGATCTAGATTTAGAGAAAAGCTCTCTAATTTTAATCTAGATATTTTTTGGCC
The DNA here is from genome assembly GCA_004027735.1 of Carollia perspicillata. NCBI lineage: Eukaryota > Metazoa > Chordata > Mammalia > Chiroptera > Phyllostomidae > Carollia > Carollia perspicillata. The sequence continues at coordinate 22,723 of PVKM010003809.1, forward strand.
TGGAAAGTGGTGAGTAAACCTAAGCAATCCAGAATTTGCCATGGCTCACTGCCATGAGCATTTCAAAAAGGCTCTTCTTGCAGTAATAAAGCAATGCAAAGAGTCCCCGAGAGAGAGGAACATCTAAAGAAATCGGAGCAAAAGGAATGATGAGGCGAGGTTAAGTGCATTTGAAAGCGATCAAAAACAGCTGCTGACACATACTTCAGGAAAATATTATCTTCTTTTTAATAAATGATCCAGCAGTAACATTTTTTGAAGGGTAGTTTGTTTTCAGAGTGATTTCATTTAAAAAAACTACTAAAGACTTTTAAGTTGTCTGTACCTAGGAACCAATAATTCTCCTGGAACAAATTTGCAAAATTCAACCTGTAACATATTTTTCAATAGGATAAATATTTTCGTTGTTTGGAATTATGATATAGAAAACCATGATATGTGTCATTTATAATTCAGGATATATATATTGACAAACAAAATATTTCAATGTTCTTAAAATTACCATTATATTTCATGTTAATTTAAATCAAAGTAATTACTGATATTTTTTCTTATCCTTTCACCACATAAAATTACTGATATGATAAGATGTTAGCACACTTGTTAAGATAAGTTTTTTGTCTGCTCCATCTGGATCCTAATTTTCTAGTTATACAAACAGGTAAACTTTGACTGAGTATTTACTATGCCCACTATTATTCTAGGTTTTTAGATGAATTATCCAATTTCACTTTCATCATTACTCTTGGCAGATACATTATTAATCCCATCTTCCAAAAGCTGAGGCCTAGGTATTATAAGGAACTCATTCTAGTTTGCATACCTAATAAATAAGTATAGTGGTGCTGCTAGTGTTTTTACCTATAACTGGATGACTTTATGTTCTATAGCTTTAGGATTTGTCTTCCTATAACGTTTTCTACTTGATGCTTAGAGCAGAAAGGAGTAAGTGAGCTTGATGCTCACTTACATAGTAGATTCTGTACCTTTCTTATCTAAGTCTCACCGTGTCTCTTAAATGGTCTTCCCATTGATTAATCATTGATCTCTGTGTAAAAATCTCTTGGTTTAGACTCACTCAGGGCCCAAGCTCCATTTGTTTCTTTGTTGGGTTGGTTGATTGGTTTGGTTTGGGTTTTGGTTACCTACTCAGTTTGGTCTGTCTGGTATTGGGGTAGAATTATGGAGTTTAGAGTAGAGTTTAAAATTGGAAGAAAAACTAAAGGACATCTAGTCAATTTGATGAACAGCCCTCCTTAAACATCCATTCAATCAATGAAAGAATATATCTGTTGCTAATGCCCTCCAGCGTCTGGTAGGAGTCCTTTCCATCCTCACACAGCTCAGAGGACCTGAAATTTCAGTCATATATTAATCTTCTGCAATCATTTGGACACTGGTGAGAGGAATGGCATTTAAATTCAGATATTATATAGTGTATTCTCTGTTCTTTCTCTCAGGAGACTGATAGCTCTTATTTATTTCAAATATGATTCACATAAATGGAACTCTTTCCCTTGATCTATTCCTTCCTGCTTGCCTTCCTCTTTTTCTTTCTTTCTTTCTTTCTTTCCTTCTTTCTTTCTTTCTTTCTTTCTTTCCTTCTTTCTTTCTTTCTTTCTTTCTTTCTTTCTTTCTTTCTTTCTTTCTTTCTTTCTTTCTTTCTCTCTCTCTCTTCCTTCCTTCCTTCCCTCCTTTTTATAAGAAAACATTTTATTTATTTATTTTTAGAGAGAGCAGAAGGGAGGGGAGAGGGAGAGGAACATCAGTGTGTGGTTTCCTCTTGTATGCCCCCTACTGGGGACCTGGCCCACAACCCAGGCATGTGCCCTGACTGGGAATCAAACCAGTGACCCTTTGGGTTACAAGCCTGTGCTCAATCCACTGAGCTACACCGGCCAGGTATTTCTTTCTTTCTTTTTCTTTCTTTTTTTGTCAAGGTTAGAGGTGAGATAAGACCAGTCTCACTATTGACATGTTTCTCATGAAATTTAAAAACATTTATAAACATTTGTTAACAATTCCTATAATTTTGTTACTATAATTTAATATTAGTAACTTAGTAATATAGAAAAGAAGCCATATGAGTTGAGGATGGTGGGCTATTAATTATATATTTCCTGACATGAGGGAAAGTTAATTCTGGAGAAAAGTCATTTATGTAAATGATTGTAATACTTGACAGTGTGATACAAGTCATGAATGATTCAAGCAAAATGTTACAAAGAAATTAAATCTGCCCTGGCTGGTGTGGCTCAGTGGATTGAGTGCAGGCTGTGAACCATGGGGTCGCAAGTCTGATTCCCAGTCAGGCCACATGCCTGAGTTGCAGGCCAGGTCCCCAGTGGGGGCCACATGAGAGGCAACCACACATGGATGTTTCTCTCCCTCTCTTTCTCACTCCCTTCCCCTCTCTCTAAAAATAAATAAATAAAATCTTTTAAAAAGGAGTTAGATCTATGAGAATTTCTTGGAGCTTGCATTTGAACTAGCTTATAAGGGTGGGTACTGCTGGGCCAAGGTGGCAGGAAAGAGAACATGAGGAGCAATACTTGTGTGGAGTCTAAACTCAGATGATAGTGATTAGATATTTAATGCTAAGTTAAAGTGTTTGAACCTCATCCTCTATTAAAATAATATTTTAATTATATTGGGAAGCAGTAGGAGAAATAGATAAAATCAAAGACATTTATCAAATGGCCAATGTCCTGGGGTCAGGGCTGAGACAGAAGAAGGGTCTATATTGCTACTCCCTCTCCTTGAAAGGCACTGTCTACATTTCATTAATGCTGATAAAAAGGTTCTATTATGTATGTGCTAGAAAAATCCGAATCATTGATTCAGGACACAGTTTTGGAGACTGTTCAACATTTCTAGCCCTTGGGAGAGGGGTTGTGATGGTTTATGTACATGATTTTGATGAAAGCAGATGTTTAAAGAAAACCTCTTTGCCGATAGTCAATAATTGCCTTTCTGTATGAAAGTGTACTTACAATTAATGTTATTTTTATATGAAAATATTTTGTCTCACTTAAAGTATAGTTCTAACAGTTCAGTACTTGCCCATTCATGGCAAAAGCAAATTTGGAAAGCTTTAACAAACAGAAAAATTGAGGTCAGGTAATATAATTAATTTAACTCATGTTTTTACAAAAGGCCATCTCGGCTTCTTTATATATGTCAGTTACAAAGTTTTACAAAGAATGTGGTTGAAAGATTAAAATTCTACAATACAATGAGACCTCAAACAACCTACGAGGCTAAACAATGTTTCCTCCTACTAAATCTGCTAATGCTTATCCTTCTAGCCAATTACTTGGATCAAATTCAGCCACTCACACCAGTCTTAGTAATATTAAAGGTATTTTATATGTAATACAGACCATTCTAATCCATTGCTAAATGCAAAGAGATTCCACCAGACCAGTTGTGAGGACAAGGGATTTCTCCCCTTTCTTCTATAGCACTGTGTGTTTTGAGAGTGATATCAGGAAACTAATGAGTATAATTCCCATTTCAGTGAAATGTAAAAAAAAGTTGGCTTCTATATATTTTACATTACTGTGAAGAGAAACCATTGATTGGTAAGTACAGCAGGGAGTAGTCAGATCACCATGTACCAAATCTATGCTTACGTGGGACATCAGATTAACACCCAATGTCTTGCTTTGTTACCTTGCAGAAATGTTGGAATCCAACAATGTGATCACTTTCAGTGGCTTGGCCAACAGCTCCAGTTACCACACCTTCCTTTTGGATGAGGAACGGAGCAGGCTGTATGTGGGAGCAAAGGATCACATATTCTCGTTCAACCTGGTTAATATCAAGGATTTTCAAAAGGTATCTTTATTTTAATATATGCACTATAGTACTTTTGAAACATCTCAAGAATTCTCTAGATATATAACAGTGTGACAATTGAAAAATTGTTTAAATGAGTACTTTATCTTTTTAGATATGAACATGAATAATGCATTGATTTGATTATCACAAATCAATGGATGTAGTAAACCATAAAAATCCTCAAGGAAAAACCTATAGTATTTTCAAAAAATGATATACAGTTATATCATTTTTCCTGCATAAAATTAAATAAAGACCTGAACCATTATAAAATATATTATAATTTATTTCATGTACTATGTATGTATGTATGTGTATATTATATATTATATCTATACATATAAATATAAATGTATACATCTTTATGTGGCCAGCAAATACAGAGTTCATCAATCATTATACACATGCCTAATCTGGTATGTCAACTGTGCTTGTAAATAAAATGTATTGGAAAACTGGCATTCATTTACATATTGTCTATGTCTGCTTTCACTCTACAATGGCAGAATTCAGTTATTGTGGTAGAGATCATCTGTCTCACAAAGCCTAAAATATTTACTATCTGGCCTTTTAAACAAAAAATTTGCCAAACACTTATCTGGAAGATCAATGTTCAGTGTCAGGTTTTTACATATGTGGTCATTTAGATACTAGCTATTAGTCAGTTTTATCCATATTTTTTATAGTGTTTCTGACTTATTTAATTAATAAGGTATACAGTTTAGAACATAAACACTGACTGAAAATTAGTGGATATTGTGCTACTGAGTCTACATGCTACAGTCTGTAAATGAACCATTTTCCCACAGTTCAATATTTCCAGTATTTAAGAAACAAAGATCTTTATGCAACCACTTTTGCAAAAGTACTAGTCTAACATGCTTTTAAGAATGCATACACTTCAGTATTTATGTATGTCAGTTTTACTTCTCAACACATAGGGCTTTAAAGTGGTGTGCCTCAAGTTCTTATAAACTGTAACAGACAGAACAACACTTTTTAAAAATAGTCTAATTGTGTAAAAAACTTTTGTCCTGTCTGGAGAATATTGCTTTTGGGATAAAATGAAGATTTAAATTCAAAGCTGATTCAGATCTCTAAAGATCTGAAGATCTCTTTAGTACTGCACTAAACCTAAGACTCACTTTGTTTCTCTTACTGAAATACTAAAATTCTGAATATGCATAAAGAGATTTGATTCCTTACATATAGGCATATAAAATAGCAATACTGATATATAATACCAATACATAATACTTTAGAATTAAAATATAACATTTAAAAATTACCTTGGATAATTCTTTTCTGACTTTTTCATCTATCTGGTTTTTAAGCCAGCACAGATGATAGCAGTATCCTAACATCATCCATTATCTGAGAAAATGGCTTATTCCTGTTTTCTGACATGATAAAAGCATTTATCTTAAGGCCTTTCATAAAGGTCACAAAATAAGCAAATTTTTGTTGTTTTAGTGAATTGAAATTAGCCTTTAAAAATTAATGAAAAATATGCTCTGGCTGGTGTGGCTCAGTGGATTGAGTGCGGGCCTGTGAACCAAATGATTGCGGTTCGATTCCCAATCGGGGTACACACCTGGGTTGCAGGCCAGTTCCCAGCAGAGGACAAATGAGAGGCAACCATACATTGATATTTCTCTTCATCTCTCCTTCCCTTCCCCTCTAAAGATAAATAAATAAAATACTTTAAAAAATAAAAAGAATGAAAAATCTAAGATGATTATTAATATTTGCTATTTTAATAATGAAAGTTTCAGATCAACTTTGGGATGTTTATATTTTGATCATTTTGTAAAATTCATATATAAATATGAATATATGTGTAATATCTATATACCTATAGATAGACAATATAGGAGCACATATCACTTCATAATGTAATATTTAATGTATATAACATTTTCCATAGTCTTTTTGGTTTGCATATCAACTAGTTTTAAAATTGAAAAGATTAAATTATCATATAAGATAACCAGTAATTTTATATATGAGAAAAATCCTAAGGCCACTTTAATGTCCAAGATTTATCACGGTACCTCTTCTATCAATTAGACTTTCTTATATTATTATTTGTTAATTATTGTATTATTTTCCATATGAACAACTATAAACCTACATTTGTCCTCCCTCATATATACTGAAAGGATGAATTAATTAAATTTAGGTGACTTGCCCAGTGCCATAGTGTTCTTGTTAAACATCCTGCTCTTGAGTTTAAAATAATTATTCTAGTAATGGAAGACATATTTGAATATTAAAACATCCCATCTCAAACATATTACTTAGTTTTAATTTGATTTAATAGGCAGTATATCACACTGCCCATGAGAGTAAATACAATTTATTTAAATATTACATCTGTTTGAATATATTTATATATTAAGTTCTCTGAACCCTATTTTTACTATTATTTAACAATTTTTTTCTAAGCTTCTACTACTGTGATAAACTCTATAGTGTACAATACAATGTCATAATTCTTGAGGAACTTACAAAATGATAGATAAAGATAAGGGTTTATGAATATAAAGGTAAATACTAGGCCAATCCTTGTTAGATACAAAAACATATTCTCAGGCTTGGAAGGACTATGGAAAGATTCTTGGTCATGATAAAAGGGTGCAATCTCCTTGAAGCATAAACGGTTATTAAATAACTAGTTAAGAGAGGCCACCATGATTAGAAGCATAAAGAAGGATGGTGTGAAATAGATCATGAAGCACTTTGAATAGTATAATGGATAAGAAATGTAGACATTGTTAGTTAAGTGAGAAATTTTTGAAAATAGGAGCCAAAACATCAACGGGTTAAAAAATGTTTGTATATTTGTGTATATACATACATAGACACATACACACATTATTCTGGAGCCCTAGAAAATTGAAGGTACACACACATCTCTAGTATGACATAATTTAGCACAAATATTATCAAAATTATATCAATTTTTCACATAAGAGAAAAATCACAAAATGAAGTCCATGCTGTCTCAACACAACAATCAAGATGTAGGAAACTATGAAAAAGCAAACTACCTTTTTGAATTAAAAAATTATGTTTTCATAACCTTTGAATTTTGCACAACCTTACTAGAAAGCTGAATAGTTTAGACCTGGTATATAGTATTATTGTGGAGTCCCAAGGTTTACGTTATCTTCCTCTGTTGTAACCATTCACTGAGAATAGATCATTAGCCTTTCTATTGCCAGTGTAAGGCTTAGGCTGTGGAGCCTGTGGAATGGAACTGCCAAGCAATGGTACTAGTAATTCAGGAGTCAGGCAGGGTATGAAAATGGGATGGGCGTGCATTTGCCCCCATAGGTTGTATTTGACTGTGTGACTACTTTGTAATACTCTTGTGGAAGAAGTCAAATAACAGTTCAACTTTATATAACATGCACAAACATATATGTAAAGAAAAGCACACGAAAAGGAAAAGAATATGTAAATTAAGAGATTCAAATGGTAAAAATTAATGCACATCCAAAAATGTTTAGGGCTTTTCATTGTGATATGAACCTGAAATATATATGTCATCATAGGTTATTTCAATATGTCCTAAATTCTTGCTAATAAATGTATTTAATAGCCTAGATTGACTATCACAGCCTTTGTCCAAGTTTATGATCATTTATATTCAATTTTCAGAGGTTCCCAATGAATGCTAATCAGTCATTTTGAGACTAAAAGTTTTTTAGCTGACATGAATGATTATATGCCACCATCTCTGGACTTTTACATAAGATCCCCCCACACACACACTGAAATTAACTAATGCTAGCAGAAGAGAAGGCTGAATAAAAAAAAACATTAAATTTCTTTTCCCCAGGAGAGAAAAGAGTTGTTGGAATTGCTAAGGGAAACTAAAATTTTACATTAGAACTTAGATGAGGGTATATGCATTAACATTACTGAGGGGAAATGTATCCACAGTCATCGAAGCCACCAGTAAGTAACATCTCAGTTTATCAACCACTATCACTGAATTCACACAACATAGGAACCTTTGGAAGGCTGAAGACCAAAAATTAGGGATGAAAATGCAAACAATTATTTCTCAATTAGTCTGTTTTGCCTACAGTGAAAAGGGTGATTATTTTTAGAGCTATTTATTTGCTTCTTCATTTCTCCCTTTATTTCCTGAAAGTAAAATAAACCTACTCTTACTTATTTTCACTGTCAAAAAAAAAACCATTTCTTCCTAAAATGGTTTTTTTCTAATTCTATAAACTGTTCATTCGAGCATGTTCTGCTGATATTTGGATTAGGGTAATGAATCTAGAGCAACCAATGTTAAAATTTCAAAATCACTATTTCGAGATACTGATTCACTTAGAAGAATGTAAGCCATATTCTGTGCCTATTTCTACCTCTCTTTACTAGATGCTCATATCGTCTCAAGATGGTCTCTCTGCCCCAACCTGCTTTGGAGTTCTTTCCACCACACACTGATTAGTTCCACAGGCAGACCTTTGGAGATAGGGTGGGTCTGCTTCCAGACCTTTCTTAATAAAGCAAGTATCTCAATAAAGTGAGGCAAAATCACTTTGCTGGTGGAGAGTCTTGTCTTCAATTTGTTAAAAAATGCAACATATGTGAAGTGTAATAAAACAAAACACAAGAAAATAAGGTATGCCTGTCTTGACTACAGGAATTTCTGTGTTGCTTGGTTTTCATATATGAAGTCTGCCAGAAGGGATCCAGCCATGTACTATGAAAAATAGAGACATTTATTGAAGAAGATACAAGAAACATTATACGTAGGACAATGATGCCTCAGTCCCCTTCAAAGAAGGAACCTTGAGACCTCATGCAGTTCTGCCAATTGCCATCAGGTGTCCTGGTGTAGTTTTCTGAATCTCATCAATGAAATCTTATTAATCTGAAATCTCTTCCCTTTCAATGGTGATTTTAGTTTGGGGAAAAGCCAGAAGTCTCAGGGCACCAAATCTAAGGCTGTAGTGGGGCTGAATCACTAGGGTAATTTGATGTTTTGCCAAAATCTCTGCACCAAACGTGATGTGTGAATGGGCAAGTTGCCTTGAAGAAGCTGCCAATCACCAGTTGCCCATGGCTGTGGCCCCTTTGCATCTCTCAGCCCACAAAAAAAAATGTTGAGGTAGCACTGCTTATTAATTGTTTGACCTGGAACAATGTTATCGCAATAGACAACACCTTTCCAATCAAAAAACATAATTCAGATGGTCTTGATCTTGCTGTGACTTTGCCATACCTTCTTGTTGACCATCTTCGAAGCATTTGTGCCACACTTTTATTTGTGGGGCACTCATTGCATCATCCACAAAAGGCTTCTGAATCATCCAAATAGTTTCTGTGGAGGAATGTTCGAGCTTAACCCAAAATTTGGTGCAGATTTGTTGCTCTATTCACTTATTTTGAATGCTACAGCCACACAGCACACATACTCTCTCAACAGAGTCTACTGCCCCCACTAACTAGTACAATGAAGTCGTTGTTCACACACATTCATTCAAGTCCACTCTCCTTGGCTGCCAGCTTGCATCAATGTTGGACAAATCATTCTCATTATATTAAGAATGGCTGCACATTTTCTGGACAGAACTCACACAGCAAATCCACATGAGTACCCAAAGAGTGAATGATTTAAAGTTTATACTAATTAACTAATACCACTGAACAGTGTAAACTGAAGGGTTCCTGCCACATAATGTTTTATGGAACTTTCCTTAACTCAGTTTCCCCAACTTGGTCGAATGCACTGTAATGTTGGATCTAGTAGTGAGAACTTAATTAGCATAAAATAATGTTCCTTCTCTGCCCTTAGATTGTGTGGCCTGTATCTTACACCAGAAGGGATGAGTGCAAGTGGGCTGGAAAAGATATTCTGGTAAGCATAAATCTATGAAATAATTTTAGTAGTTGCATAAAGTAATTTATTACTCTGTCATCATTTTTGTGCTTGTGGATTTAATCACTCTTTAGAAATGAAATGATAGTTAATTTTGGATACTTACATTTTTATGACAGTTTTATATAAAGAAAGTAGGTTAAAATAACAACATGCCTAAATAAAGCAAAACTATGTTCGCTTTGATGATTTTTATATATGCAAAAGAATAAATGCAATATTGTAGCGCATATATTTATATTAAATAATTCAACTTCTTTGTACAGATTGGCTTTAATATGTCAATTCCTCCTGAATTTCTTTTGAATGATATGAAATATTTTTACCTCTGAGCCATAATTAAATTACAAGTCCTTTCTTCTTTCTATTTCTTCTTTTTTTTCACTTTACATGTGCCCCATTTTCCTTTCTCCTTTCTTGCCTGTCTTCCTCCTTTCCTTCATTCCTTCCTTTCTTTTCTCCTTTCCTCCCTTCCTTCCTTTTCTCTTTCCTGCCTTCCTTCCTTCTATTCATCCCTTAAATAAATATGGATTGAGAAATGGCTATGTAACATACTCTAAACATATATAATGTATTAATTACAAAAATAAATGACTATATAACAACATTGTCCTAGATACTGCAGAACAAAAGATGAATGGTAAGCAATTCCTATAATGTCTTTACCATTGTAAACATGGGCCATTGTTCCTGAGGTAGACTTTAGCAGTATAGTTAAGTGAGCTACTGGTTTTAGGTATAGCCAGGTATCTGCACAGATCATGAAAGGTGGTTATAATCATTTACATCAGTGAACAAAAAAATCCAGCACTTAAAATATAATTTGTTTTATATATTTGTGTATTTACTTTATGTTCTATCACACAGTTTTTGGATGTCTAAAGCAAAAGTAAATAGTTTAAAAGTTTTGTCTATGTATTAGAATTTACAAGAAATTTATCCTGTGCACTAAAAGACATAAATCAACCTGTATATGTGTAAATAGATATATCGACATGCTCAAGGGACAACTTGATTGATTGGTAGCAGTTGCCTAAGATGATGCACAGGCATATCTTAGAGATATTTTGGGTTCGGTTACACACCGCTGTAATAAAGCAAGTATTGCAATAGAGTGGTAATCTTTTTTTTATTTGCTGATGGATGGTCTTGCCTTCAATCTGTAAAAAGTGCAACATTTGTGAAGCACAATAAAGCAAATCTCAGCAAAATGAGGTGTGTGTGTGTGTGTTTAGAATGATTTAGATAGAACAGAGTTCATGGAGAAAGAATGCACTGATCTCGTAGCCATGCTGGCTGCAGGTGCAGGAGGGCAGATAAAGTTGCACACAGCACAAGTGTTCACCATCCCGACTAATTTCATACCAGCAAACACGGCCAACTCATCTTTGAACATCCCATTTTATATGTAGAGATTATAAATCACATTAACCTTCATACTACAGTAAACACTTTTGTGTTTATATGAAATTGGGCCAAAAATAAGTGTGCTTTATCAAATATTATACTATCCCAAATGAGGAATACATTGGGACTATTGAAAAGGAGTAAATATGAAGTAGGAGTCCAGAGAAGTCAAGAATATTCTGTTGATGCCCCCAGATACTCATTGTACTTGAGCAAGTACCTTAACTTTGGGGGGGCTTTTGTATCTCATCCATTAAATGGAATATACATATGTCACAATTTTGAGAAATCATTTAAAAGTAGAAACTACTCCAAAACCATAAGGCAAAATATATAACTGTGTATACAAAAGTTTATTAACATAGAATGCCATAATTACCATTAATGATGTTTGAAGATTTCAATGTGGTGATAACTAAGGGTAGATACAAATGGAGATATTACCTATATACAACTGTGACTTTTAAAAACACAGACTTTCTCCTTTTCTATAAAAGTTTAACAGGTGAAGACATGCAAACTTATTGAGAATGTTTTCTGTGCCAAGTATTATGATAATTTTATACATAATATTTTAAATATAGTTTTAATGATAACTTTGTAAGGTGGGTATTATTACCCCCATTTACTTAATCATGTAGTGTAATGATTTAGAATAGTCATTCAATTTTTTTTCATTGAAAAGCTTTGAAACATTTTGAATACTGTCCTAGAAGGTGAGATCGAAATTTCCATGCCTCTTATGAAGTTTTTGGTGTCCTGGGGCATATGTTGATTTGAATTTGCCTATGAACACATAGATAATAAATAATAAAGATTTGAATAAATACCTTATCTATTCTAGTGTTATCAAGGCTATGGGCATAATAATGACAGGCTCACAGCATTCCTGTAGGACTCAAACAATCACAAGTAAAATTAGTACAGAGACTGTAATGCATGATACAAATATTAACTATTATTATTATTATTATACAATAATAATACAATATATGTTGCTTAGACAGTCTCTAAGGGAAATTAGTTTTGCCCTCTTCATGATCATGGCCACTCTAGAGTTACACTGTTCTGAATTCAATTCAGTTTGAAAATTGAAAATTATAACCAGACTTATCAGACAAATTACCTGAATTTTATAATAAATGCTGAAACCAAATATTGAACATGTTTGATTTAATGATTGAACTAGATCATTCAGTTTCTAAGAGAGCAGATATTCTTTTGTGTTTGTGGCTTCCAAAATTCACCTCAGTATATTTTCTTATCTTTTATGGCTCTCCTCTCCTCTCCCCTCTCACCCCGCCCCCTTCTCTGCTATACTCAATACTGAATATGTACTCCATATCTGCTTCTCTCAATACTGAAAAAGGAGAGATTCTAATGTGAGTCCAGATGCAGTGAATTCAGCAGCTGCAATAAAGTCACGATCCCCGAAGTTCCCTGTGGGTAACCCTGACCGTGACCTCAGAAGTGTCCACTCTAAAAAGGGCAGCTTTATTGTATTTTCCAGGCTTCCTGAAAATGCTTATGGGTTTCATAAAACTAAATTAAAAGGAAATAAGACATCATTTCATAACACATAATAAAGATTCTAAAAACTTATACATGGTGTTTCATGTATTATAGTAGAGATAGATAATTATGTGTCTACTGAGAAATAGACTTTTGAAAGTTTAATTGTATGAGAATATTAGCCATACTAATCTTTTCAAAATCAACTAATTAGTGTAATATGATAAAATGTTTGTGCCGTGGTTATTCGTTTATATTGTGCATTGTCAATTTAATTATCTTGGATTTTAAGTTCTCTTTGTTGACACTCATTTAATGAAAGGAAGAGACAACAATTTTCAGATATTTTAGTTCCAGAAAAAATATGTAGTATTCCTCTACAGTAAGCTATGTTCAAACATTAAACTATGTTCAAATAGTAAAATGTATTTTCTACTATTTTTCTAGAAACCCATCTTGTTGCTTTAATATTGCTTCTTATTCACCTAGTATTGAAAATGTATTTGGAATTTACTTTATTAAAATGTATTTTAGTTTTGCCCTGACTGGCATAGCTCAGTGGATTGAGCGCGGGCCTGCGAACCAAACGATCGGGGTTCAATTCCCAGTCAGGGCACATGCCTGGGTTGCAGGCCAGTTCCCAGCAGGGGACTCACCAGAGGCAACCATATATTGATATTTCTCTCCCTCTCTCCTTCCCTTCCCCTCTAAAGATAAATAAATAAAATCTTTAAAAAAAATAAAAAAATAAAATGTATTTTAGTTTTTAGGTAACATCATTTATGTATTTCTATTTAAATATCCATTTCATTTAAATAGAATACATGGCATTGATTCTTTTTGGACTCATATACAGACCCATTTTTCTTTCACTTCTCTCTTACATGATTTTAGAATAGCAATTGGTTGACTCCCCAGGATTTATAACATTTCTTCCTTAACAAACATTCAAACATAAATAACATTCGTATTTTTACCAATAAATTTTTAAATAACTATTTAGAAAGAAAGAACCCCTGAAGTAAAGAGTGTTTTCATAATTTTCATTCAACACCTGATTTTTGAAGTGATACGTGAACAGTTTGATGGAAATTCTGAGCCCTATCTTGAGTAAATAATAGTCAGCTGTGATTTATGGACAATAATTCCTTTCAAAGAACTCTCGTAATGCTGAAAACCATAAGAATGAGCCTTGAGTGGTTTTTGCAGCCATTGGGACTCCAAGACAGTATTGTAACCAAAATAGGAACTGACCTGAACAGTTACAGAAAAGTAAACTAATGACCTCCTCCAGTGCACTCTTTGGTTTCTAGAAGCTGAGTTCACCTTTTCCCTTCTGGCTTTAGTGTTCTCTCACAAAGCCCTCTGGAAATAAAACTTCTTTAAACAACCAGTCCTGGGGAAGCTCTCTTCCCGGAATTAGATTCAGATGCAAGGATACAATAATAAATACATTAGGAAAAGCCGGACAAAAACACTGTTTAATATTATGTACCTTGAGAACGGGTGAAGAATGTGTCGCTGAGTGTAACATCATACAGAAATTTGAACACTCTCTGCATTCTTCCAGGCAGCAGGGAAAATACAAACCATCATTTCTCATGGCTCAGCTTTGTGTCAAACACATATGTTAAGTCAGCAACTGGAGTTCGAGCAGCTATTCCACAAAGATGGCCTTTGTGGCAAAGAGGGAATCTGCAGCCTGAGACAATTGCTTAATATTCCCTCTCTCTCCAGGGAGAGAGAGAGTGCACATAAATGTGTCTGAGGCTGAGGCTGCTGATGACATTTCTGACAACAACATTAATATAAATTTCATTTTTCCTCTTGCAGAAGTGAGTATGCAGGGTATGTACTAATATGCCTTCTTTTCTTGGTGGTGTAGGCTCTAAACCTATACATTGTTATGGCGTTTCTATACTAGAGGAGTGAACTGTTCATGAACTTTTCCATTGTTGTTACTTTAGAGTTGTAATTTTTAAAAATATACATAATACATAATATTATTGGACAGAGACCCCAAATAAAGAGATAAATGCAATCCACATATATCTATTCTGACTGCTATTACCCAATTTACTTTCTTTTTTTTTTTCTATTTTTCTGGTGCTTAAAATCCACTTTGTTATTCACAATAACATTTCTATTGAGGGATTAACTTCCTTGACCCTGGTTTGCAAATGAAAACTGAATACATGCTAAACTGTTAAAAGAATCTGTTTCGAATCAATCGCTCTCTGAATCTTCTCTGTTTATCCTGTTAAACCATCTCTCTTTGCAGTGTTTCGATAAAACCAAATGGCAACCGTATGACTGTTAGAAATATTTTGAATATCACTGGAAATCAAAATTTCAACCATCTGAGATGAACAAAAAATCCAATTCTCATAACATCCCTATTGTTGGATACATTTCAAAGTGGAGTATCATGCACCTGAATTTTGGGACATTTTTGAAATTCTTGAGGGGTTTATTTTTATATTTTTGTCTTTAGTTGTTATTCAATTTTAATGCTATGATATATTATAACATGTTTGTCAAAATATTCTGGCTCAAGTTGCAGGACCTCAATACTAATTTTTGCCAAGTGAATGCAATCGAGACTTTAAAGCTATCCATGCATCTGCAGAGCATCCAAAATGCACACTAGTCCTTGAATTTCATTTACTTTTTCAAAGGTCAAAGTTGACAATCAGTTTAATATTTTTTTTATTTTATTTTAGAGACTTCAACGAATTATAGCAATTTATTAAATGGATAGTTTGAATTACCTCATTCTACACAAATTATAAGTTTTTATTAAACCTCTAAACCCCATTTACAATATAATTATTGGGAGAAGACTTTTCATGAGTCTCTCACACTTCTGCACATCTGGTGAAGAAAGGCATTAGCTGTCTATTTTGCAGAATATTTTTAGAGATATTTGTGCAGGGAAGAGACTTGGAAGGTAGTGTCTCCCTATGAAGCAAATGACTGGTTTGCAAAGAGCCTTGAGAAGTAGAGATAGTGTCTCCATTGGTGCAAAGGGTAGGTATGCTTACAGTCCAGTACGATGAACATAACATCTCCCTCAAGATCTAGTATGTGTTTGACTACTGTGAACCACTGAGATTCCCTCAACCCAGGGTTCCTTTTCTATAATCCAACTCACTGCATTTGCTGGTGTTCCCTGGCTCTCTTCTCACTGCCCAGGGGATATTGGAGCTTGGAGAATTGGCATGAGATGTGTTAATACTCTGAATACTGCTGTTTCTGCGAGTAATAAAGTCTTTTATCTCTAACCCAGGAGACCTGTATCTTCTGCCAGAGTCCATGAAACTATGCCAGGGTAACTTATCTTACAAGTAAGGCAAAAATCAGATGCTATAGAGTTCTGGACAGCATTGCCTACAATTGATTTTTGTGGACACAGTACGTGCTCTCACAAATGAAAGACTATGGTCAGTTTATTCATTTTCAAACATGACTCCCATAATGAGATCTGATGACACTTCAGGTATACAAACAATGTATTTTTTTTTTGATGAAGGCCAGTGAATACTTTGTCTTTTAAATGTCAGAGAAATAAGCACAGGTATTCAGGTGCACACACATGCAGGTGTATTGCTGCTTGGGGGTAAATTTCAGGGAAAGTAAACAAAAGGATTACAGTTTTAATTTGGTGTTCAGAAGTGGTAGTGGTAATAATAACAATTGAAAACTTGCTATATATACTTGGTTTGTTCTAAATGCATTATTTTTGTTAGCTCATTTATATAACTCATATTTGGATACAAGATACACATTTGGAAGCAATTGGATAAACCTATTTTGTATCTTTGGTAAGAGATACATGGGAAATGAAGTTTTAACATTAAAATTGCATTAGGAACTTAGTTTTATTCATATTTTTAACTTACATGTTCTACTGGTACAACAAAGGGAGGTGGTACTCATTGTGTCTGAATTGCCATGGATCAGGTCATATACATAGGACCTGAACTTATGTATATATAAAAAAAAGAACTTATTTTTTTTGGAAATCTTTCAATTCTGCATTAAAATTTAAATGCATTTTAAGTTTATATTTGCAAGTATTTAGTCTAGCACTTATAATAGAAACATTATATAAACACTCTCAGGGGGCTTAGGGATTTTGGTTGTGTTCTTTTTTATTAGAAATTTCAATCATATCATTAAATGGCTAAATTAAATGCAACTATTTGTCATTGACAAATTATTATTTAGATTTGATTAGACACCATATTTCACCCACACATCAATATACATGCTTTTTAGAGTACAGTAAGAATTTTTTTCCTCCGTAAGTTTCATTGGAATGATTTGGACAGTTCCTCTGGGACCAGGATTTCGGCCAATGTTATCTCACTACATAGTTAGCAGATTGTTCCAAGTCCATGTGATATGTAGTTTCTAGCAGTTGTCACTGGTATTTTGTTTCTTTATTTACTTGATAATCTTCATGAATAAAATTCTACTTGTTTCTGAGGATACACTAACTGTCATAATGTAGATTTAACAAGAACTCTAGAAATATTTTTCTTAGATACTCTCTCAATGACTCAAGGCAAATAAGCTTTGGTTAACTTTTTAACCAAAACTGCTCAATTTGATTTGGAAATATAGCAATAAAAAGCCACTTTTTATGTCCACAACACATCAATAAACTTTCTTAAAGTTTTATTTATATCATTTAATTTTTACATATTTATATTTGCTGCATTTTTCAACAACATTAAGAAAAACAGTATGCAGCACTGGCTGGTGTGGCTCAGTGGATTGAGCACAGGCCTGCAAACAGAAGGATCACTGGTTCAATTCCTAGTCAGGGCACATGCCTGGGCTGCAGGCCATGTTCCCAGTAGGGGGTGCACGAGAGGCAACCACACATTAATGTTTCTCTCCCTTTCTCCCTCCTTTTCCCTCTGTCTAATTATAAATAAATAAACAAAAAATCTTAAAAGAAAAAAATGGGATGTAAGATACAGTATGCTAAGTACATATTACGAACTACCTACAATCAGGTAAAGCCAGTGAGCAGTACAAATGTGATAATTAGACAGATAGCACAATATAAAAGAAAATATAAACCAAAAATAGATATTATCAGCTTCCCTGGTCCATGTGTAATTTCAAAGTAAAAATTGTTGAAAGCTTCTTTAAATAGAAGAGAAGTACATTGGGCGACTTTTGCTAATATCATGGTCTATAGTGGCTATGTGTATGATAATTTTTACCAAGTTTGAAAATTTCAAATAATTTGCAAGAAAAATATTTATAAAATATTAAGCAGTATTTGTAGAACTTCAAAACAAATCTGGAAGTGAAAAAACAGCCAAACGAGACCCTTAACTGAAATGAACATTTAAGTAAAATGATCTGGTAGCTTTAGTGCAGGAGCCTTTATTTAGTTTATCACATCATTCAAACCACTTTAAATTTATTTTCTAATTAGCATAGGTTTAAAGATTATATAGTCCAATTAATAGGAATAGACATACTTACTCAAATAACTAGCCATGAATTATGCCAAGTTTGCTATCCTAGTTTAATCCAATTTTTTTTAAAAAATCATCTGACATTAAAAGAAAACAAAACAAAGTATTAACACAGGAAGTTTATTATTATAAATTGATTTTGTTATACCATCTTTCTAAATAGTAAAGGTAAACCTATCTCCCAAAATAGACAAAACAGCCCACTCACTATTTCATATGGCAGATGGTTAAATACCTCAGGTTAGAAATTCAAGATTAGATGGCTAATATTATAATTAGAACCCAATTAAATCTTAGTTTTACTAGTTATCTCCCTTTGAGGAAGAGATTTGTAACATTCTTTAGTAAATGCTGAGGTATTAGAAAGACATGATTACGGATGATCCGATGTCAGCACAGAGTTAAAAAGGAACAAAACATTACTGTTAGATACGTATGGGGCAGCTTAAACAGAGAGAAGGGTGAAGTGAGTGACAGGAACAATCTCACGGATTACTGCTTTGGCATGAAGATGCTAGTATTTAGTTTGCTTGCCAAATAAATTGACCAGAGAAAAAGAAAGTCAACAGATTAACTTCAGGAATTAAGCTTATTAGTGGATTTCCATGCAGAAATGCCTCCGCCCATCATGATAGGGAAAGGCTTTCCCAGCTGCTAGATTATACATTAAAACATTGCTGCACAAACTGCAGATGGGCTATAGATTTTTTTTTCTTTTTAAATGAATGTTCGTTGACCTGAGGCAATGAGTGCTGTGCCCCTTCATTTTGGGCTAATTTGTATTTGATCCAAAACAAGTTGTTATGTTTAATCATGAACTGAATATATTTGAATAGAGATTGTTCATCTTCACAGTCTTCTCTCCTTTTTCCTTTATTTGTAGTAAAATTTCACTGTTCCACCCATAATTTAAGAACCTGGAGGGAGGTAATTGGAATTGGAGGTAAATTATATTCTTTTGTGAAAAGCGTAATTATCGGAAGTTAGTTAAAAACACCTCAATTCTCTTTTGATTTTCATGCATGGAGCAGTTGTTTTGACAGATGGGTGGACTTTATTTTTGTAACCGTCCGGGAAAAGACTGTGTAACACAGGCTAATCAGTGCTACATATTTGTAATGTTTGTTTTTGAAGCTCTGTGCATTTGGCTCCTGTATCATTTTCAGGGGGTAGACATTTTCTTTCTGATTTATTTTTCCAGGCTAATATCTCTATGTGTAATTCCTCTGAAATTACACATTTGATCTGAAAGCACTAGAAATCCTTTAAAAAAATAAGTGTAAATGGTTTGTCACTAAGGATGATGAATCATTGCTCCTCAGGTGTGGCCCTGGGGTTTACTGGTTTATAACTGCCTTTGCTTTTCCTTCTAGGCTAAGTTAACAATTTATAATGCTGTGGGTCTGGAGTGCATTTCAGTGAAGTAAAACATCAGTGTGGTTGCCTGACTCTTGGGAAGCCAAGTTGTTGCTAAGCTTGTCTGTGTACATCAACTTAAATTCCAAAAAGGATCAAGGTTTGAAAATGAATTCATTTTGAACTGATTACATTCTCTTTATTGCGTTGTAAATCCGCCAGTGCCGAGCAAAGCAGTGCAGTTGTTTAATGCCAAAAAGTACATTACATTCTGAGGTTTGAGGATCGTCATGGTTCAAGAAAAGGTCAGGAACGCTCCTCTTCTGTCTCCCCAGAACAGAAATGTGTGAAGTGTGTTTCCTCTTTTTGCCACGCTTCCTTCTTTTATAATGGAATGTCCAGCCTGCTTCCAAATAAAATGAATATCCTGTTTTGGAACACTCAGAAACCTTGGCAGCAATAAGCTAGAGAATGAAGGCAAATGAATGATAGGATTAATACTCTTTTATGTAGGTTTTCTGTTTACAGAACAAATCCTTACTAACAATGTCTCTTTCAAGTTTTGGGGTTTTTTTCTATCCAGTTCTTTTAATTCACTGTTTCCTCCTCCATTATTGTTGGTGAATTTTTCTCAAAGCTATCTGAAGCAATTTTGAAAGTATTTAATTCAATTTCTTTGTTTCATTTCAGTCTTAGCATACTATAAACCCAGGAAATTTCTCTCCATTTTATTTGCATCAACCTTCACTTCAAAATAATATTGAGCTAGCCCCTGGGCATGGCAACAATACAACCTGCTGCCAACTGGGGAGAGTTCGGGGGGAAATGAAAGGGATCGTTCCAGGCTTCGGGCCAACAGGGTGGGTCTCGCCACTCTGCAGCACAGATAGACGCTGGTTATCGGCCTCCCCGGTGGTGAGGATGGTGTGCAGCATTTGACAGGGTTCACAGCTATAGTTCTGATGTTGATGTTTTTTCCAGCTGCTCTGTAGAGGAACAGTCGTCACGTTATAGAAGTTTTTCTTTGACAGCCAATAGAGAACAAATTAAAATTACGATATTCAGTGTGACTCTCTTCCACAGTTTTCAAGAACCCTGAGAATTCTTCAGTTATTAACTTTTGCCAATCAGTTATCCAATCTATAAGAGATAAGAACCCACAAATTCTATGGTTTTAGGATTCAAAAGCAGTTACTGAGGTGACACGGGCCTTCATTTGTGGTCACAAATATTCGTGTTTGTAAGGAATTTCCATCCTTTTATTTTTTATTGTGAAGAATTACAGCCTATTCTTAAATTTCTAAGATGCATTTAGGTATTACTAATAGGATTAGAGAATTCAAAATTGCATGAATTGTCTTTAAAAGCAAGGCAGACAAACTGTAATCCTGTTCTTTTATAAAATGAACAAAACATCCATCTGGGACTACCACTATTATTTATTAGAATATCCATTTGCTTAGCAATATACATGCAGCCAATTTCTTGGTTTCAGCATATGGTGATAGAACTGGTTATTTATAATCTTGAATCAACCCACAATCAGGGATGACTATTTTTATACAAAAGCAGAGTGTGTGGCCACCTACATGTTTCCAAGAAAGTGATGCAATAAAACAGTTTCCTGAAAATGAGTTCTGTGCAAACTACTGAATTTTCTTTAAAGTACAAGTAAATCCTCTGGGTAAGACCCATGAATGCTTCTTTTGTAAATGAGTTTATCAGCTGTTTCCCTCCCCACCTCTTTCCTCTGCCCAAGGATCCATGCCCTGTCCTCTTGGGGAAAGAGGAGTAACTGTTACAGAATGGGAACTTTGTTGCTAAGAGTCTTAGAAGTTAAGTTGTATCAGTTTCACAGTTTTGCTTAAGATGTACCATGTTCAAAGTGAAACATGGCTGAGCTCCACTACCCTTTACATGAGGAAATTTTTTTTACAGCAACTTGAAAAATCAGTTGATTTCAGAGCTTAGCTATATACGTTATAATGCTTTATCAGACAAAAGTAAAAATCAGGATTTTAGTAGCATAAAAACAGCATGAGAAATGAGATGTTTTTAGTAACTACTCTCCTAAACTACTCAGTATGTGTTAAGAAATCATAAGGAGTCATAACTCAAAATTTCTATAGTTCACTTTTAGGACAATATATTTATAGGACATCCTCAGGTTTTATCCTAGAAAAGTCAATCATGATAGGAAGCAGTATGTTGAATTTAAATATCAATTATTCTAATCAAGTTGATCACATGTAAACACAGAGTAGAGATGTCACGTGGAAATGTACTTAAATTATTTGACACCTCAGCCATAAACTCCCACCAACTGTACAAGCTCCAGTGCAT
Organism: Carollia perspicillata; assembly: GCA_004027735.1. NCBI lineage: Eukaryota > Metazoa > Chordata > Mammalia > Chiroptera > Phyllostomidae > Carollia > Carollia perspicillata. Next base: position 44,593 of record PVKM010003809.1, read on the forward strand.
TCGGAGGTTTCCCTCTGTAAGTCACAGAGCGACTTGGGACTGTCACCCAGGTAGAGGTGTCAGGACCTACCTGGCCCTCCGTTGTGCTTCCCAACCTTGCCTGTACTGCAGTCTGCCTTTGATATTTATCTGCACTTCCCGTTACACATTTGGGTCGTAATTCCAATGTTTATAGGCGAAAACATTCAGGTAATTAGGAAAGTGTATGATCAATAAAAAATAATATTCAGTATAATTTTATCACATGAATACTCAGATATTTTCAAAATAGATATGTATTCCATGATGAACTCATATTTTCTGTTTTCTACTTATATGCATTTATTTTTTAAGATTTGTGATTTGATGGTAAACCATAACATTTTTTTAAAGCTATTCGTAGAGTTTGAGGTTTTCTTCTTATAATATTAATATAGATCCATCTATTTCAAATATCTTGCAAAAATTGAGTATTTCTTGGTTGGGAATTTTTTGACAATAAAACTATCCAATTTATATTACGAATATCTGACATTTTCCCTCAAATCTTTCCTGAACATGGGTAATAGAAAACTATTTTCTTCCATTGGATTTGCATGTAGAATACAATACCATAATTTACTGGGTATAATGTACACTTTTTGCCCAATTTTTTTTAGGGAAAATTAAGGGTGTGCATTATACATAAGTAGTACTAATTCTATATCTATATACATGTTTTAAATGCTTTTATTTATACTTATGCATTAATAATGTAACTCTAGAAAGCAATAATGATATCTGTATACAAAATAGTACTCTGGGATACCCTGGATAATCAGTTTTGTTGAACTTATGACAAACCTTCAGTGAATGCAGTTTGGGCCAACAATTCAGCAAAATGAAATGAAGAGCAACATACTGTTATCCACAGAGTAAGGTAGATGATGGCCCTTGTTATTCACTTGATAAGACAGGTGATGCTGACTTTATTACTATAGGGTGAATAGTCCACAACATTTCTCTTTGTACACCTTAGGTAGGCTATTGGAAAAACAGTGTTTGCACACTGCAAACTTTAAGCTAAAAGTTATTAAATATGCTAAAAAGCATGGCAACAGAGCTGCCAAGAGACACTTTGGACGTCCTCCCCTGGAGAGTGTCAGCAGATTGTGGGGCAAGAGGAAGAAGAGCTCCTTCAGATGCCTAAACAGAAGAAGACAATGATAGGGAAAACTCCAAAAGGCCAGAGGTAGAGCAGAAGGTGAAGACCTGGATTCTGGCGGAGTGTCAAACTGGGATCTCTGTTTTGACCAAGATGACACAAGAAGAACATAAAAGAATTACACACACACACAAAAAAACACATCGATGGTTTCTCAGGGACATCTAAATGGTGCTTTAATCTCACGAGAAGACAAGGTTTGAGCATGAGGACATGAATGAAACTTGACCCCAAACATCCAGCAGCCTATGAGAATCAAGTTTTTGAATTTCATTCTTATGTTACCAATCTTCAAAAGACTTACAACTCCAAGCTGTCCCGATCGCCAATATGGATGAAATCCAACTCACATTTGATGTGCCATCCAACAGAACTGTGGCATCAAAGGAGCAAAGGCCATGGCTGTTAAAAGTAGTGGTCGTGAGAAAACAAATTTCACTCTTCTAGCCTGTTGTATAGACGGGACAAAGCTACTCCCTATGATCATCTTTAAAAGAAAAACATTTCCAAAAGAAAAGACTCCAAGTGGCGTTATTGTCTATGTTCATGAAAAAGAATAGCTGAATGAAGAAGGCATGAAAATCTGGTTTAACAAAGTCTGGTTGTGAAGGCCTACAGGATTACTTTAAAAAACAGTTTGCTTGGTTTTGATCACTTCAAAGTCCATGTTACTCAAAGTACAAAAGCAATCGCGGTGGACTTGAAAACCCAACTTGATGGGTTTTCATGTCCACCAGGCATGCCCACCTGGTGGGCTAACCAGCCAACTAACTGCAACCTCTTAATATGTGACCTTTACCTTTACCTCTTAAAGGTAAAAGCAATACCTTTAAGGCCCTAAAGAAGGAAGAGCAGACAGTGTGGTAAAGACTTAACACCTACAGGCAGGATCAAGAAAGCATCCATAGCCCAGTTTTGTGGTTGAATCCTAAGATTGTGGAACAGTGTCTAGAAGGAAGTGGTTGTGAAATCGTTTAAAAAATACAGCATCAGCAATGCTACAGTTGGAACTGAGGATGATGAAATCTACTGAGATGAGGAAAGTGACTCTTCAGAATATACCAGTAATGTAGATATTCAAGCAGACAATGCTTGTGATATTGACAGTGACAAAGAGTTCTTGGTTTTCTATGATGTGCAAATATTGTAAATTTGTTACCAGTACATAAAATTGCTAGTACTTTGTATCTGTTCTTGTGTTTTGTAATTACATAAAATTTCTCGTACCATAATATGTTCAAAAATAAATGCTAAAATTCTTTTATAATACAAAACAAGTATCTAAATATAAAGATTTTAATTAAAGCATGAAAATGAAAGTCTTTTTTTACTGAAAGTTTAGGCCAAATATGTGGGTATGCATTATACATGGCAAAATATGTCTATAGAAAGAATATAGATTGTTCTGTCTATTTTATTTTGTGATACCTTATTCACAAAATAAAGTGCCAAGAATGTCTGAACTTCTATAAATAATAAGATATGACTAGAATTTCCTCATGAGTAATTGTTATTACCTGGGGGAGCCACAGCTCATTGGGCAGGCATTCTATGGACAGGTTCATGATGTCCATGAACTTCTGAAAAGTATTTTTTAATTATACCCAATCTACAAAACACCCTTTAGCATACAGATATTCCAAACTCTAACATCTTCTTCATCTCATCTTAAATATGCCCAAATTTTATTTGAGGATAATGTGATATTTTCAGGGCAAGGTGGCGCTAACATTTGGGGGTCTGTAGAGCTCACTATCAAGCAGCTCTTTTGAAGTTCAAAGTCAATTTGAACTTCAGAAGTCAGCATCATGGTTACTACTGATATTTAAGCTTCATATTTTAAGAGAAGTTTATATTATCTTTTATTTTTGTTTTCCTTTCTAAAGAGAAATTCATAGTGGATTTTTGCAAAGAAATTTTCACCATTGCATTATATATCTACTATTTTAACCAAATAATTTGCTGTTCTAATTTCTTGAAAAGGCACCTTTGATTATTGGTTATCTATAACTTTATTCTACCTTTGAATGAATTACAAATAATTTCATTAAAAGAGTTAGTGAAAGAAAATATTTTATTTAGCCCCCCAACGAGTCAGAACTTCTGTGTTTTTAGTTTATTTATGAGCAAACAATAGAATAATAAGTCCTAAAAATGCTGTAAAAATGGACACACAAAAATCTGTTCAGTCATACTTAGCGCCCTAGAGGATACCTCAGTCATGCTGAGTGCTAAAACTCACTGGCTTTCCTTTTGTCTTACAGAAAGAATGTGCTAATTTCATCAAGGTGCTGAAGGCTTACAATCAGACTCACTTGTACGCCTGCGGAACGGGGGCTTTTCATCCAATTTGCACCTACATCGAAATTGGACATCATCCTGAGGTAAAGCTGGCTTTCAAAAAATAGTGTTTGCCCATGACCCTTTCCTATTCAGATGCTTCACCACTAATCTCTTCAGGTCATTTAGCTGGTGGTTCGCTATTCAGTGAGACCTACTTAAAATTCAGAGGCTGCTATTAATTTTAATCTGTGGATGCAAAAACAATGAGACCATGACTCAACAATAAGGAAGGAACAGGAGGAAGGAAGGAAGAAAGCACTTGCTTTTGCCCTGGATTACAGAGTCAAGTCCATTTTGCGGGTGCAGCAGATGTCAGTGGGCTGAATGCGCAGTGTTTACTCCTTCGTTGGGCTACTGCCAGCTTTCCCCTCCATTTCTCTCCCTAGTCAGAAGTGTCTGCCACCCCAGTCGTTTTCTTCTGCCTGGGGATGAAAAAGATGCCATCCATGTGCACAGTGATCTGCTCTCGTGTGCGATCTAAATTAGTTACATGTGTGCTCTTGCTTAGCCAAGGGATGCTTTTATAGTTCTGGCTACTATTTTAGTGAAATGGGAAAAAATGTTTCCTTAATGTATCTGATTCCTAAAAGATGCTCTAGTCAGAAATTTTAGTGAGGTGATTAAAATTAGGTAAATGTAAGTAAAAATTGAAATTAGGGGAGTATTTACAGAAAAAAGTTACTGATATTAAAAGCAGTTTCATGAACTGGGTTTACCAATAGGCTTTCATTATAAGCCCTGTTATTTCTGGCTCAAAATGCTTAGAATAAAACTGTGCACACAGTGAGAAAATCATTTGTGACAGAATTTTCTTCCAAATTGGGAATTCAGAAATACTCGACAAATGAAGGATTTGTTCCCAAAATGTTTCTGAAACCCTGAAGATAAAATATAATTTACATGTTAGCCACTTCTTTATAACTTAAACTCCATACTCTACATTTTCTTAAGATGTCCTAAATCAACACAAATGTGTTCTTTCAACCCAAAGACTTAGGAATCAAAATGATGGCCTGACACTGTTTTAGGAATTATTTCTTGCACATGGTTCTGGAGACTCTGTACACAACGTTTTAGCACCTTCTAGATAAACCCCTCCCTCTTTGCCTCCTTATCAGACATTTCCAATAGTCAGGCACCTTAGAACACAAACCTGGGTGATTGTTCCATTGTTTTTATGTTCTGGAGATAACTCTAGAGAATTCCCTAATATTATATTGCACCTCTTGCACCTCCCAGGCATCACACTGTCAGAGCAATGGCAACAGGGCAGCCGAGCTCCTAGCACCGGTTAGTGGGATCGACATGGGCTTCGTTGTCACATCTGACTTTGATCTTGTTCTACAACTTACTAGCTGTGGAGCACTGGAATAGTTATTTAACCTTTCTGAGACTCTGTCTCACAATATGTGAAATAAAACTAAACAAATCCTCTTTGATCTTCAGTATTCATATATTTTAAGTCAGAGGTTGACTATTACCTCCCACTTCCTTCCAACCCTCCTGGCAGGGCCGACCCATTGACATTTTTGCTATAGAAACTCAAGCAGTTCTAATCCCGTCATTGTTAAAAGCATGTCCTCTGGCCTCAGACTGCAGGCTTTTGTCCAACCTCAGTTCAATACTAGATGCTTGAAATGGAGCAAGCTACTCATTTTCTCCCTGTCTCTGTTTCTAATCTAGAAAGTAGTAGAGAACGGCCTGTACCTAATGCCATTGTTATGAGAGTTGAACATCGTCTAAAACATTGTAGGTGCTGAAAATGTCAGTTATCATTTTTAAAATATAAACCTGCATCTCAGGGCTGAAAGACATTGCTCTCTTTCATGTTAGTACTTAAGCATCACCTTCACTTCATCAGAGGCTATAAATGATGGCTTGGGGCTCTCACTCTTGCCAGGTGATTCTGCCCTTGTCTCATTTTCCTTCATTTTTAAATTTGAAACTTAGATGACCTTAAGTTAAATATCATATATTGCTGCCATATTTTTTCTTTTTCCCCAAAATGCCCATTTTGTTTTATTTTTTGAAGTTACTATTTTGTACAGTTCACAACATGTTCCTTCTCAACTCATCAACTAGTTACTCATTGCTGACTGATGGGTAGATAGGGGGATGGAAAAGTACAGGTTCTAAAGCCAGGCCATTTACTTGGGCAAACAGAGGAGGCCATTTCTTTGATTGAAATAAGTGTATAAATATCCCATGTAATCTCCTTTGATATGGGATATTGTGGTGCAAGTATTTCTCTAACTTTCTGAAACTCAGACCCTCTGAGAGAGGTCTTCTTTAAGAAGCTCGGCGATCTGTATTCATGTGGCAACTATATATTGGGAAGTACTGTTGCATGCTGGTTAGGAGGCCGGCAAGAAGATGGTTATTCAATTACCTAGGGTGTTTAGAGTAGTCTAGACAGTCTATCTCGGAATTCCTGGAAAAGAAATTATCAAGATAGTTTGTCTAGATGACATAAAATTTAATTTTCAATGCTTAAGCTTCCTTAAGAGAGAATCTGTTTTAAGTTGATATATGCTGGGACTTAGGATACTACCCTTGGGCTTAAACAGTTATGCTGTCTGTGGAGTCTGGTGAAAGAGACAACGTGTGCTTCGTACCATTAGGAAAAGAATAAGGAAGATGGAAAGATTGGAGGAGTAAGAAATAAAATAGCAATCAGACCAAGGGCAGGGATCTTAGATTAGAATTCATACTCTTTCATGAAGTTTGAATTCAGTACCTTATTTGCAAGGATGGTTTTTCAGGTAAGAACAGGATACATTTTTTTCTGGGTTCTAGTTTAGAAGTAACATGTACATTCTGCCATTACCTGCCCCATGCTAAGTAAAATAATGAAATAGTTGCCTTTCAATGCTGTCAGCCTTACGTATTTTAAATAATTTTATTATACCAAAAAAGGACATTTTGCTTTCTCATAACTTTCATAGACATTCAGTTTTAACATCCATTTTTCTTTTTTACTGTGTTCTTCCTTTAAAATAACTGGTCTTGTGTTGAGGTCCTGGGATTGTTGAAACTCCTTGTCAGAAAATGGCCCATACGGCTACTAGTCCAGGTAGCCAATAGTCACCGAAATAACAATCACTTTGGAAGTAAATCAAGACTCCCTTTGTCATTTAAAAACTTCATATCGTGTTGGAGGAAATTAACAATTTCTTTTTTTAAATGACAAGCAGTTTGCAAAATAGTCCGCTCATTTACTCTTTAGTTAAGCAGACCTTATTTTACTTTCCTCTCATTTTAATAGCAGGACTTACACTCCTGATTTCTGTATTTCCAAACCTACTCTTGCTGTATCGTGAATACCCTCTGACCACACACAGTATGTCATTGATTGCTGTATTAAACAGATATTCGGTTTCCTGTAGTACTTCAGGGAATTGGTAGACATATTAATTAACTCCAGTTCCATAAGATGTGTGTCAATCAATTCTTGGGTATCTGCCAATAGTACTTGACACTGCAGATAACTGCCCGTGAGGCCACATACTTCATACACATGTATGTGTTTATCGTAAAAATACATTCAGAGTTCATGGAAGGAATAATTCAGAGCTAGAGTTGAGATGAGTTTCGAGTTTAAACTGTTAGCATCCATGCCACTCAAATGAAAATTGTAAGTCATCTTTAAGAGAGAAAATATTCCCAAGTGGCTTATGATATATAGTATTTCCCTTTCAAACTTATATCTGTTAAAAAAAATATGTGTGGATTTAGGACAAGTATAGCTTTTCGAAGAAGTCTCTGGATATTTTCTCTGATTCCAAATGGGCCTCTTATGTGTACTGAGCAGGAAATATAAAGAAAGATGGACTCAAATGAGGGCTGGAAAATATTACCTCTATAAATACTCTCATAATCTCATGACCTCGATTTATGATAGAACCAAGAGGGCAGTAAGAAATGCAATGAAGCTTAATGGCTATCTGCAAGGTCATTTCTACAATGACAACTAATATATCTACATATAAAATGCAATGTTTTGTCAGGTTCTTCCCTTCCACCAAGAATAAGAGTTTGCTTTTATGCAAAACTTTGAATCAAATGCTTTTAGTACCAGTCCCCTTGGCCTAAGTGCTATTTAAGTGGTAGCTAGTGTTCTGTTGACTAATTTGTGCATTTAATTTAACATCTTCTAACTGAGTTATCTCTTAATACTTTATATTATTTAGCCCAATGGACACAAGTTTATTTATATGAGGAAATACTCACGCTAAAAAATTTAGATATGCTGACAAAACAATGAGGAGTTTATTTTGTTTTGCATAGATAACATCTTTTCATTTTCTGAAGAATCATACATTGGAGAGGATTTACTTTCTAGTAGGCTAACCTAGATGGGAACTGTCAGGATTCCTTGGTGATTTCTTCTTGACTACTCATTGTTTCCCAAAGGCAGTGTATCCCTCATTTGCATTACCAACCTAAGCTAAATGTGGGTAGAGCAAGTCCATAATGGTTTCTAGGATTTCTTTCCTTATCTTTCAATACTTGCATCATGTTGGAAGGTGGGCCTATACAAGTTACTGTGCTTAATAAGCTTGTTTTCCCTGAATATTTTATACATAATCACCATAGTTATGAGATTAACATCCTTTTACCCTATACTACTTATTTGGTTCAATTGTAAAAACCCTTTTTTCTCACAGTATTTTATTCTTAAGAACAATAAGAGACAAAGGTAGATATGTTCACATTGAGTTCTTAACTCATAGGATATTTAGTTGTATGTTTTAGCAGACCTGGTTTATCTATTGCAAGAAAAATAATTCAGAGAAAAATTAAAAGGCTTTCTAAAGGACATATTGTTACAATGATATCATTATTAATTATTTATTAAAAATAATTTTATTTATGGCACTCAATTTATGAATAACACCTTTATTCACAACACATCAATATAGACATAAGAACTAAATCCTATACAGCCATTAACCAATGTATTTTCTTTCTATTTCTCATGAACTATCTAGATCAATAATCTTACTTTTACTGGAGCTAGCCTGTCACTGGAGCTTACCTCCCAAACTTAGTCTTTCTTTTATTGTGCCCTCTTAGATTCCTCAACACTCATTCCCCCATACAATCTCTTTTAAGAGGAAATTTCTATCCATAAAAACTTTCATTTCTTATCAACATTACCTTTTATAAGACACAAAAACCCATTGCCTGCTCACCTGTTGGTCCTTTTTCATCTTATTTGTTCTCTGCCTTCCATTATGACCCTTTCTGTGCACTTTAATCTAGTTCTGTGTTTTCTTTCCTCTATTTTTTGTCTCCTTGCCTATATTACTTCCCTTGAAACCAAAGTTTAAGATAGGAGAAGTATAGCTTGGATATAGAGGTCAGAAGAAAGGTGTTAGTTTGATACACAAGAAGCATCAGAAAAAACAGGATAGCCTTAGACTGAATTTCCACAAATCAGAATACATTTGCCTCCTCTTGCTATGTGCTTCCAATTGGCATCAGCAAGTTACCTTGAAGATTTATTTAAAACCATGATAGTTCACTTTGATGATAATCTGAAAAATTATATAAGTATATTCTAAATTATTTGGGTAACTACCTCATAATCATGTAAAATCTGAAGACTTCAGTGCCTTTTTTTTTTTTTTTTTTGGCTTGAGGTTATGATCATGTGAGTGCCAAGAATATCCCTTTAATTTTCTGGAGCTAATGGGAAAGAGACAATGGTTGACTCCATAAGCAAATGCTGTAGTCCTGCCAAGTAAAGGCCAAAGTAAGGTCACGGTGGGCTGAATGAAGTAAGATGCTGCTGTGGTTCATGTAGAAAAAAGTGGTTAGGGAACGAAAGCATCCCAGAGCACAGAGAAAGCTAGGACTGCTAGCCTTCAAGTCTGTAGCTTCTGGTCACTAGAACCATGTTAATACTGCGAGATGATTGCTTTTCCTCATAGACAGCAATATCATTGTCACATTGTGTTACTGTGGCTGACTTTAATTGTATATGTTTTCCAGCTTTGTGGGTACTTAATTTTAACTGATAAGTATGTACACATAGTTTGATTTACAAATCTATAAATGTAGGTACTATTAGAAAATACACAAAGTAAGGTAACCCTGGCAACACACTAAGAAGATACCTTGTGGAGCTTTTTAAGCAGGTGGTGTCACTTGTTCCCTGTGTCCATGTCTGGGGACACTCCCCTTGCCCTAGTGTCATGCCTCTGGTCTGGGGTTCCCCAGGGCTCTCAGCCCCTCCAGGCTTCACAGGGATGATCTACATGCTTTTAACACTGCTCTTTCCCTACCTGAGAATGTCTCATGCACTAGAACACATCAATTATTGTCTTCCAAAACTAAAACCAGCTAACCTGACGTTTAAAAACATAGATACAACACATACTTTATGATGGAAATATTAAGTAGAAATGAATCAAGAAGCTCTCTTAAGGCAAATAAATAGAAGAGCCTGTTTTAATAGTTACACATGGAACTTCTTACCCTATATTAGCATCTTGGATTCTATATTAGGGTTTTCTAGAACACTTCTAACAGAAGTATAATTCAAGTCACAACTATAATTATAACTACTCTAGTAGCCACGCTAAAAAAAAGTAAAAATAAATCAGTGAAATTAATTTCAGTAACATATTTAACTCATTATATGCAGAATGTTACCATTTCAGTTTATAATCAATATGAAATTGTTAATAATATTTACATTATTTTTGTACTACCGTGGAAATTTTGAGTGTGCTCTGTACTTACAGCTCAACTCAATTAAGTCTAGCTAATTTCACCTGATCAATAAGTGGTTAGCGCTACATTGTGGGAAGCTCAGCTGTAGAAGGCAAGGCAACGATAAAATACAGGATGCCTCTTGTCTATATTGGCATTCATGCAAGATACTCACTATTTCATAGATGAAAGCAGATGCTGTTGCTTATAATGTCACTTAAACTGTCTTACATGTACCCATTAAAACATTGTCACAAAAACTTAATGAGATCAACCCATTGAATTAACTGGAGAATAGTCCTAGGAGTCCTAGACATTGTACAAGTTGAACTTCAAGAGGGTGGAAGAGAACAAAACATTGTTTTATAATTGCATAACAATTTTAACATTATGACAACTTTTCAGATATTTTATGGTAAAATTTCAAACATTATATGCTCTCTGTTGCCATTCGTTGAAATATAAATACACATGAAGGTCCTTATTTCTGAGAGACAAGGAAAGAACTCACTATTGTTCTGGAACATTGAGAAGATAAATATGATGTCATAGCTTTGTTTATATAAAACTCTGGAATCTCTGCTTCAGCTTCATGCAGAGCTCATGAAAGTACTTGCATTTTTCATATGGGAAGGGCCTATCCTTATAAATCTT
>PVKM010003810.1:0-55392 GCA_004027735.1 Carollia perspicillata
AAAATTTTCTGTAGCCAATAATTGCCTCATTACCTAATGACATTATGTATACATAGGGTCTGGCATAAATAAAACCACTTTTTATTACAAAATCATAAGCATGTAATTCTGTAATATATTAATATCACACTCAAGCAAACCATATGACATTTTAGGTAAAATGTTCAAATTAAAACTATAAATTATTACACTCATATTATGACCCTACTGACCACACTCAAGCAGGCCTTCCTTCTGACGGACCCTTCATGTGTATTACATAGGTAACCTGAACTTGCATACATGCACCTGTATATACGTAAACCAAATGTACAGAAGTGCATATGACATGTCATTCAGACATAATCATGTAATCATCCCAAGAATTACAACGGTGTAATAAGTACATTTGTGTAAATGAAACAGACTTAAGGAAATATACTTGTGCTACACGTACACTAAAAATGACTAATCCTAATGCGTACAGACACCCAGCAAGCAGTAGGTCTGGCCTCATGGGTGGACGGCCAGGCCTGGAAAACAGTTCCAAGGTGCAACAACCACTTTGCCTCCCAACACACACAGTGTGCACACTGTACTGAAGGGGTTTGTGGAAAAATAAAAAGCTTTAAAAACATAATAAAGTATGTGTGGCGACAGCACTGGGTTATGTGAGACTGAGTGGGTGCCTTGAGAGCAGGGCCTCTGAGAACCCTCAGTGTGTGAGTGTGTGCTGTAGCTCCACAGGTGAGAACCACAGAAATCTCTTCTCAGCAGGCCATTAATGGCAATAGTTTTCAATGAAATATACCAGTGCAGAAGAATTAATAAATTATACACATATTTAAAATGGCAAACAGAACATACGTTTCAGTTTAAATAGTCAGATGCGTTGCCTCAAATAAGTTGATTTATATCATCTCAAAATGCATGGTTAAACTATATACAGTCAGGTACAATATTAAAATAATCATTGTTTCATGTTTCCTGGAATTCTATCTACGTCATGAATTTCATATTCTAGGCTAAGGACAATGACAGTTTCTTGACGGATTTAGGAAGTTGGTAGCTTCCCAACTACAACCTAGAAAAGCTCAGGTGTGGACATGTTAACGGTTTTCCTCAACGTTGAAGTCAAAATAAACGATGAACTAAACTCTCCCAAATTTTACTTATTAATTAGTAGCATGTGGTCTACCATATATATAGATAATAGATAGATGTAGAGACGGGATATAGACTTATAGGTACATAGAAGTAAGCTGCAACCTCATTTGAGATACTTTATTGCCAACCTTGTAAAGACTCTCATTTTTCATGGTGAACACAAAACATTTTGTCTATTCAGCTGTTTCTTTGCCAGTTATCTTCTCTAGATTATAAACTGTGTAAAGATCAGTAAAACTAAAACATTTTGGGGATGGACCGTGGCAGTGGGGATGGGCTAGGTGGAGGAGGGTGAAGGAGGAAAAATTGGACAACTGTAACAGAGCAACAATAATTACTGGAGAGCATTGTGCTGAGTGAAATAAGCCAGGCAGTGAGGGACAAATACCATATGATCTCACCTATAAGAGGAACCTAATCAACAAAAGAAACAAGCAAGCAAAATATAACCGGAGACACTGAAATTAAGAACAATCTAACAATATCCAGAGAGGAGCTGGGAGGGGACAGTGGGGAGAAGGGTTTTCAGGAACTACTATGAAGGACACGTGGACAAAACCAAGGGGGGAAGGTGGAAGCAAGGGAGGGAGGTGGGTTTGGCTGGCATGGGGGGCGGTGGTGGGCAGTAAGTACAGGCAACTGTAATTGAACAAAAATAAAATAATTAAAAAAGGAAAAAAAGAAATAAAAAAAAGAAAGTCTCATAAAAGGGAGAGGAGATATTCCAGGCTAAGGAGGAAAAAAAGTAATAGCAGTAAATTTAATCACTAGAAGGAATATGGGCAAATGAAATAGATTTCTCAAAGCAATGATTTAGACAAGAGTTGAAACAAAATTTATGACATAGAGGGGAAAAGAATTCTGGGAAGTTGCACGATTTCTCTTTAGTTTCCAAATATTTAATGTGACAAAGTAAATAACCTGTCTAGCTATGTGACTGTTCACGGCAGGCACCTCAAAAGGCACTCTCTCCTTGTATGCTCTCTATAAAATGAAGCCCTCCATCCCCAAGAAAAGAATCTTTTTTATGAGAGCGACTTGGAGCTCTGTTTCTCATGCATTGGGCACAATGCCAAGTACGCAGAGAGGGCAGACATGTTTCCTGAATGACTGAATGACTCTCCTTGAGCAATACACAATCACTGCTGCCCTTGCTGAGGCCCTGGCAAAACACGCCCTTCCTCTTCCCAAGGGGTGAGGAAAGACTGGATATCTTTGAAAACCTACAGAATATCAGATTGATATTCCACTTTCTTCTTTGCTCTCAGCATAAGCCACGCCCTTCCAGGAGTGATGAGAAATTACGACCCTTAGCTTAGTCCTTTGGTTCACCAGCCCTTTATTCCCCACCGGATTTTGGGTGAATGCAGACAGCAGGGAAGCTGACGGTGCTCCACTCCTAGTTTGAGAATCAGCATCTTTATGTAAAGGTCTACCCATTTAGACAGGAAAAAACCTACCTCAAGCTTCATTTCTGATTAATTCTTCATCAGACTAATACAACGGGCTGCCTATTAATTACTGAATTATTTTATTATTTTGGAAGACAGGAAGAATAAGTTCATTGTCGATAGCAAAGTGCTGTGAATTTATAATCTGATTAAATGGGAATATTTAAAAACCATAAATTTAATATACTGTCATTTTTCCAATTAAACTATGAAAGCAAGGTTACAATTTTGCTAATTAATTATATTGTGTATGAAAATCTCTATACCTACCTTTCATGAGGTAGAACTATTTTCTTATATAGAGTTAATAATTTGTACTGGTTTCTATTTTTGAACACATTAACCAGTTTTATTTTAGTGGTATGTGCTTTATGTAGGTAACCTGATAAATGTGATTTTACTACTGTATATACAACTGAAAATCAACCCTCAAATCAGACATTTTTATGCAAAAACTGTGTTCTTGCTATTGGTTTCTGCCTAAGTTCTATTTCCTGTTTGCTTCTGGATCCCTGATTCTGAAAGATGTTCTCTGTAAGAAAAGTGAGTGTGCATTTGTAGCAGGGGAGACTTTTGGGTCTTCTCAGTAGAATCTGCCATGAGAGAGAGATACAACTCTATAAACCTTAAGACACTTCTTAATAGCCCAATTGTTGATTATCTAAGATAATTTTGATCCCATTTACTTTGTATAATGAAGATAATACTGCAGAATGTACAAATGCCCCCATCCTGGGATGATAAGTGTTATAAAAATGAAAAATTGACTAAGCAATTATTATTATAAAAACAAAGTATAAACACAAGACATAAAATTCAGTGGAAACAACAATATAGGAGTTGCTGAAGCAAATAAGAGTAATCGCCCATCTAATTTGATTCTTGTTTTCAGCACTGACCAATACTTGATGCACTGGAAATTAAACAACATTTATGAACTGACTCAATTGTGCATTGTTACTTCTGGATGAAGAATTCTCCCTGTTCCTTGCAGGTGATTAACTTACACCCTGAAGCATGAGATTTTATTATCTTTAAATCATAATCTGGGTTTACAAAGCTGCAAATTTTATGTTAAGAGCCATAAAATGGTCCATCCCGTTCCCCAATTTAGATTCAGTGTTTGTCTCCATGGTATCAGTTCTATAAGTTACTTCATCCTGTAAAAAGAAATCATTGCTTTTGTTTTGAATTCACTACCCCTCAATTGAACTGAGCACTGTGATTCTTTACCACTGGTTGTGGTAATAGAGGAGTTTTGTGACTTAATTCAATGCTGTCCTACACTGTACATTAAAAAAATCACTTTTGCTGACCCTATAATTTTTAGCACAAGGTAGAAGCAAACAAAATCTTCTATCTGGTGTGTGACCTTAAAGTCATGAATCTGATGAGCCTCGTTTAACAAACCAGAATGTGTTCACGCAAATGCTGTCCCCTCCAGGTCAGCACTTCTAAGACGGTGGGAGTTTCTTTCAGTGACACTGAGTTTACTCGGAATATCTGAGAACTTCCATACTGGACTTCTCTTCAGAGCCTGCGGAACACTGTTTTACATATCCTCAGACAGTGCTTCATCTTTTGATGGTGAATTTGATTTTTGGAAACAGCACATCTCACTGGAAGCCAAGTCTGTGGGTTATATCCGAGTGATGTTTGGGGAGAAGAATGAGGTGTGAAAACAATGTAACAAGATTGACTTTCTAAAGTGGCTCATAAACTTTTCTGACTGCAGTTCTAAAAGAGGAGTTTCAAGAATCTTTTGAACTCGGGGAGCAATAACGAAATAACTTTGCAGCCTCCCCAGGCGACCACTTTGAAGGCAACACTCATTTTGGGAATATAAATTCTGGTCTATGTGGTGAAATGAAACTAGTTCCAATTGCTTTAAAGTTATACATTGTTTTCAACATAATAATTTAGACCCATGTCTATGGAAAAACTATATATCCTTAAGCTTTACTTAATAGCCCAACCCGAAATGACATTAAATAGCATGTAAAACCGCTCCTGCCAAGAAGCCCGGGCCTTCGTAATAGCACACATTCTTGGCTGTCAGACTGACTATTCTTAGTCTCTCCCAACTAAAGACTCTTAAAGACTATTTCAATTAAGAAACCTGTGTAGATGAGTTTTTAAAATAGGTAGATCATTTCTTATCCTTATCAGAGAATTTATCTTGAAACAAATTTTTATTTTAATATCACTTAAAAAACTTCTTTGTATGAAAGCAGCCTTGCAGACACATTGAAAATATGAGCCAGCTAAATTTTCAATCATGCACAAACTTTCTGGGTTTTGCGCACTTACCAATGACATTAAGATAACATTACAGTAATAATAAAATAGCTGGTATTTATTGTTTCCTATAGGATCTCGAATCATGCAGCTTATATTGAGTTTCCTATTTTATCCTCACGGAAACCCTATGGTGCAGGCCCTATTATCTTCTCTGTTTAAAACATGCGTTAGAAACTTAGAACAGCTGAGTGACTTGCATGAAGACAGGCCATTAGGCAGTGGGAAACCTGGAATCTGAACCCAGATCCACCTGCCCCCAGTGCCTGTGGACCTCTGTGCCCTCTGGCGACTCTCTCAGTGTGACATTGGTGACAGTGTACAGGTCCCTTGATGCCTCATGGAAGCACAGAGCATGAAGACACCTTAGAGCTCTGCAATCCTTAGTTATAAACCTCTGTTTCCTGTCTTTAAATCTCTGTGTAAAAAACTGTTTACCCAAATAATTCAAGAGTTTAGTCATGCCCTTTGTTCAAACTACATTCCTCTAGTATGAAATGGCCTCCCTTTTCTTATTCTGGCGTCGGAGAAAACGGAGCGCCAGTTATCACTGTCCTGCGTCGGAGGCCTGTCGTGGGCGTGCACGTGCACGTGCACGTGCCAACGTCGTGCATTGCAGGCTTAGAAATTTCAGATTCTGTCTTCTCAGCTACTGATTTCTGCCCCTCACCCTTCAGCCACTTACATTTTAACTTTTATTTTTCGATTACAGTTACCATTCAATATCGTATTAGTTTCATGTGTACAACAAAATGATGAGGCATTTACATACCTTATGAAGTGATCGTCCTGGGAAGTCTAGCACACACCTGGCACCGTACAGAGTTATTGCAATGTTATTGACTACATTCCTTATGTTGTACTTTACATCCTCGTGCCTGTTTGTATAACTGGCAATTTGTACTTTGCAATCCCTTCACCTTTTCACCCATCCCCTACCTCTCCTCCAAACTGATGGCAACCATCAATTTGTTCTTTGTCTCTGGGAGTTTGTTTCTGTTTCGTTTCTTTCTTCATTTTGTCGTTTAGATTCCACAGGTAAGTGAAAGTGCATGGTATTTGTCTTTCGCTGTCTGACTTATTTAGCATAATTTCAGTTGCTTTCATGACTTTTTCTTCTGAAATCTCTCCAATCTCCTTATTTAAATTATAGAGCCTCCAGTTGAATAAATTATCCCAGGGTCTGACAGGTGTTGTGTTTCCATACTCTGTACTCCTACTCACGTGCCCAGTTCTGAAGTGTCTGCACAGCAGACCATGGCCTGTGGCTGGGTGGTGACCAGGTGAGGCATTGGCACAGCTGGAAGATCACGGTGCAGAGTTATGCTCTTTCGACATTCTGCAGGTCCCAGATTTCTCCGAGAGTCTCTGGCATGCCTCTGGTGGTGGCAGTCGGGGGTGAAAGTGGTCAACTTTCTACTCCTAGCCTCATTTAAGCCAGGGAAGCTTTACTCTTAGCTATCTAATATGTAAGAGCTGACACAGAATTTTACTGAAGCTAACTAATGGTCATAGGTCTAAACACGTAAATATTTGACAACCACTTCAGGTAGAGAAAACCTATAAGCTTTGGAACAAGACAGTGAGGAGATTGGGTCCTCAGATAGCCACTATCAACCTTTCCTCACTATGGGAAAGTCATTTAATCTCCCTGCCTAGGGACTAATTAGAAAATGGGTCTAAATCTTTGTAGGGTTATTGTGATTATTAGTAGAAATATACATATTTCTAGCACCATGTGTGACTCGTAGAAGCTACTTGATAACAAGACATCATTTGTATTTGTGTTATTATTGGAAAAAGTTCTGTGTCCTTCTGAGAATATGTCAGTATTATCATTTTAAAGTATGACAGAATACTCATTTACTATGACAGAGCTTTTTTTAGTTTTGGTCGATTTCTATTTTATTCAAGTCAGGAGTCGTGTTAACTAATTTGTTGGATTAGTGGCATACAGCAGATTTAAACTAAAACATAATGTGAGCTACTGAACGGAGACAGGCATTGTTAATCTTGTGACTCAATTTCATGGGTGGAGCCAGTGTTCACTGGCTGCTTCTATTTTTGATTATGTTCCGTAAGAAGCAGCTAATTTTAGACAGTAGTTTCAAACCTTTCAAGTATCATGAAGCATTTTCCTTTGATGTGCTGTATTCCTCTTTGTGCTCTCAGCACCTAGCCCTGCGCCTGACATGAAGCAGGAGTCATGCAGCCCTGGGCGGATGCAGAGTGTGGCCTGGACTAGAAGCTGCAAGAAGCAGCAGGCTTGACATGGCTGCGGATTAGTGAGGGGAAGAGCTATTGGCCTAGGAAAGTGAAGGCTTGTTTGGCGAGATGAATGCATTACATGGAAAGTAGGTACCAAAATATGTAGCTCTGGAGGAGTAAAGCAAGAACATAGGAAAATGAACATGATGCTCTCTGGCTAATAGAGCATTTCACCAATGAGAGAGAGCCTATGCTCCACTGTATCTTGTAGGACAGACGATGTTCAGGAAGCAGGTCAAGCACACTGTCCAGATGCAAGAGCAGCAAGGCCCGGCACAAGGACTGAGAGTGGGCTAGCTCAACACTGGCTTTGGACACTGGTACCCTGTGGGATAATTTCCCTCTTTAGTGAAACATGGATAATCAAGCCAACTTAGACAGATAAGGTGTGAGGATTGAGGAAGCTCATTCACATAAAGTGATCTTTTAAAAATATAAACCAGATCGTGCCATTCCCTACTGGCACCAGGTCAATGGCTTCCCAGTGTATGGAATAAACCCAGTACCTTTCAGTGTCCTGCAAGGCCTTCCCAATCTGGCCCCTGCCCACCTTCCCAGCTTCACTTCAAACCACACGTCTTCTGTCACTCAGCTCCAGCCACGCTACCTCTCAAGTCCAGGAGTCACTTTTGTCCCCACGTCTTTGTTCCTGCCGTAGGGCTCTCCCTCAGCACCCTCTGGGTCTGCAGGGCCCAGGCTTCCTTTGACTCTCAACTCCAATGTCACCTCTTCAAAGAGGACTTTGCAGTCTACCCTATTAGATCCCTTGCTTTATTTCCTTCAGAATGTTTGGATTCTCTGAGATCTTTGTCATTTATTGGTTTACATTTCCACGATTGCTCTCCCAGACAAAAGAGAAAATAGGACACACGTCTGCCTGTTTTCCACCACGTCCTGAGCCTGGCACAGTGCTTGGCATAGACCACATGCCCAGGGGGATCTGCCAAACGGATGCATGATTGAATGACCGGGAAAAACCAGAGCTTGGCTGGTGCACTGTGCTTACCTGAAATTATAGTGATCAATATCGCGGGGTGTTTCACGATTGCCCCTTTAGCTCTTTAGAATAGGGAAGTAATTTATAACATTCTTAAAAAATTACAACATAGAAAAATATATGTGTAAGTGTAAATGACTGATATTTGTTACAATTTGAAATAAAAAATGGTTTCTTTTGATTTTACTTATATGTGGAATCTAAAAAAAACCCAAGTGAATAAATAAAACAAAACAGAAACAGACCCATACAGAGATAGAGAGGACAAGCTGATGGTTGCCAGAGGGGAGGGGTGTGGGGCCTGGGTAAACATACATACATACATATATACACAAATAAATAAAACAAACAAACTAAGTACTGCACTTGTCAGGACAGTCCCACAAGAAGAAAACATAAAATGGAAAAGAAATGGGTCTTTACATGTTTCCCTCTACAATAGCAGGGTAGGCTGGAAATTTTTCTGTACGTGCCTGCAGGGTTATACTGTAAATATCTATTCACATAGAACATCAGAGGGTCCTTTTTTTTCTAACCTGGACAGGGTGTTTGTAACTTTCCTTCAATTTGGATACACACAATACATAGTTGTACATAAATAGACATTCAACAGTTCCAGCAAAATTCCTACTGCCAAAGAGAAGAAAAACGTCAGAGTAAGCTGTAAAAAAAAAGTGCTTGGTTTTTAAAATATAGAAATGGCAATTCGCAGCATTTATACAAATTGCTGTATACTGAGGGTTGCAACTCTGAGACTGAATTGTAAGAAAAGTTGCAGCTAAGAGCATATCTGAGGACACTTGTTTTGAAAGTCAAGGCTTAGTCAGTATTATAGCATCCCGGCAATCTGCATATCATGAACCAGTGTGCTTTGTATTAAAATTGAGACTTCTCGTATTGATTTTCTTGGATAAAATGCTTTGACTAACTCTATTTAAAATGCTCAAAAAGAAATTTATCTTGGTTGAAATCTTACTTAACTTTTTACAAATCCCCCTTACATTTTGGGCATATCAGTCTGAAAATATCACTACGAGTATTTAACCCAATGGCTGGGTGGATTTAATACATTTTGCTATAATTTTACACACATTCTGTGAATTCTATAAATACAGAGAAATGTGAGATTGCATCAGCAGAAAATATATATAGCTCCAAAAAAGTCAGAAATTAGAAAGTGCAAGATCCATATGGGGGACCAGAAATTTTAAGGTTAAGTAATAAATATTAAGTTTTTCTACAATGTCATGCCTTCGAAGTGGAGTATAAGTTGCGTTAGGCTGCTGGCACACTGAAATTTCTTACGTATGTATATTTGTGCTCTTTTCTGTTCTGCATCAGTATAGTCAGCATATATTTCCCCCTTCAAATCCTATGTTACAGAATTACTTTGGAGTTGTCAGAAGGGGCATGGGTATTTGTGGATCACAGAGAAAGTATTCTTCGTGGGTGAACGGAATGAAGTCCAGAGCCCCAGGACACACTGAGCCAACTAACAGCCCAGTTTGGCTTGAGATGACATAGTATCAAGCATCTATAAATACAGCCCTGTCTCTCTGAGGTTACCTCCCCGAGGAATCTAAAAAGGGAACTACATCTTTCATAACCTGAGACCAAACAATCAACTCCTGAGTATGTTTAACAGAGGGAACTAGTGTTTAAGATAGTATATATTTTACTTCAGTTTTTAAAAATATATTGATTTTTAGAGAGACAGAAAGGGAGACAGAGAAACAGAGAAATATTAATGTGGGAAAGAAACATCGATTGGTTGCCTCCCATACATGTCCCAATTGGGATCAAACCCGCAACCCAGGTCTGTGCCCTGACTGGAATCAAACACGCAACATTTTGGTGTATGGGATGACATTCCTAACAACTGATCTGCACCATATTTTAATACATAAAATATTTTTAAGTGGCATTTTCACTTTCAAATGAAATAATGTGCTTTTTTTAGGGTGTGGAGAGAAGGCTTACATCCTAATGGTGTTGTAATGAGGCTAGGATTTGACAGTTGGCATCTCCATAGCCATGCAGGGCGATGAAGGAGCAGGCAGTTTAAGGCTGGGATACAGAGAAGCAGAAAGTTGGCTGAGGATTAAGAATGTGTTGTGACTAATCCACAGGTGGAAACGATTTCACAGAAGGCCCAGACGCTGCTGCTCTTGTCTTTTAAGTATGAACAAATATTTCCATAACATATAACTATATAGCTTTGTTTAGGATTTACTTTTTTTTTCCACAAAGAGGATTGTGCAGAAATGCTAACGTGATCTTTTATGCTTTCAAATGACCACCACTGTCTGCAAGAAGATGCCCACAAGCTGACAATACTGTACAATTGAATGTTACCTTGGATACAAGGCTGGCTCTGTATGCTGCTAGTTGCTTCAGGTACTCTTTCTTTGCAGCCTCGGTTTTCTTTTTATAGACCTGTAACAATGACAGAGAGACTTAAATTAGAAAGTGTGTCTGCTTTTGTTTCCAGCTCAGTACAGTGCAGAATGACAATTGCATACACATGCCCACACAGAAACACACAATTACATTATGTAATAATATATACCTCCCCAAAGATCGAATTCTCTTACTGAAACAGATTTTTAAGAAGTATGGCAATAGGCTAGATAAGAAGATTAACAATAATACAAATTTCCATTTTATGTAAAGCGTATGAAAAGATTCATCTGGTTTACTCTGAGAGTGGAAGTAGTTGGCTTAGAAAGACACTATTGACGAAGGCTCCCAGGGAAACACATGTGAGCAAAGAAGCCATTCACATTCATACAATGAGCAGATAATTCTACAGTGCATTCAAATCCTGATATAGACGCTCCATGTAAATGTAAAAACAAGGACAGCGTTCAAAGATAGCCAATGATTTTCAGTAAGTAAATCAAGGGAACGGTATTGGAGTTGGGAGGTTCATCACTATTTTAAGATTTTGAGCCTTGAAGTTCGATTTCAAAGACTCAGGACTTGGCCATGGCAGTCAGACACACTTGGGGGTGGGCGGGGCCCCGGTGGCTGAGGACTGCGTGCACGCCAGGCCGCACAGCCTGCACTGGTCAGGTCCTGTCCCACAGAAACGGCGGACGACCCGGATCTGGGGGCTCCGCATTGCGAAACGGTAAAAATGTTCAGAAGTGAATTTCAGTAGCTAGAAGTTTTCATTTTTCAGTGGGAATTACCTGAAAATTTAAGTAAAATCATCCTAAATTGAGCAAAAACGCTAAAAGATGACTTGCTATGCTAAAGTCACGTCACCAAGTTAAACAGAAAGGAGCGGTCAGAGGCGAAAACGAAGGACGAGCAGTGAACACAGGTGGCTGTCCGCTACCACTACCCTGACTCTCTCAAGCCTTCAGTTTCTCTCTCTTTTTTTCCCAATCTCTTGAAATCAACCTGAAACAACAAAATATTTTTCATCCCTTACTGCGTAAATAGCAGTGTATTTTCATCAACAGCTATTTTAAATTTCCCACATCTTGAATTTTACAGCAGGAATGAGGCTTGGCTAGTATTTTGTAATGCTGCGCTAAAAACACACACAGATTAAGTACCGAAAAGTGGCTTTGGAATCAGAGTAGTTAAATATAAATTATGTCTAAAGACCTGCCAAAGTCGGCCACGGAGGTCAATTTATGGCTTTTAATGCCGAAGGGTTCTGCTGAGCCTAGTCCCCAACTGTGAAATGCAAGATGAGAGAAATATTATTTGCTCATGAATGTTTTAATTAAAGCAGAACATTTTACTTAAGGTAAACAAGTGACTGACCTTGTCAACAGAATGACAAAGGACCCTATAAAATACGTGTGCGAATCATTCTGTTCTTTTAGGGAGGTCTTCAGCCTAGACTTTTATCCTTGGCATTTTGATATAATGAAAGGCGATTATAATAAAGCAATTAAGAATTCATACAATATTATCATATAATCATTGTTCCATCTTTACTAAATATCAAACTCAAGAGACTCAAAAGTTTTACTTTTTAAAGAGAGACCAGTAAGTCCTTTGGTTTAAATACAAGAACATTCTAAATTTACTGAGCTAATTACTGGAAGTCAAATGCAGATACTTTTTTGGAAGTTTGGATGTAAAAACAAATCAGTGCTCGGGTACAGCAAATGCCTTTGGATGATGTGCCCCATGTATACTACATGCCCTGGTTCAGCCACAGAGAAACAAAGCTCTCCTGCTTTTTACTGATTTTTTAAAACCTTGGGAGACAGATTGCTATTTCTAGTTTTTCCCTCAACCATTTGCCCTTTTTTATTTACCATCTCCTTCAAGACGTAATTTGTGATTAACGAATTTAAACTGACATTATTTACATTTACTTTTAATACCTTAAAAATATTTCTAGAGGATTTTTTCTTCCACACATATAGAAATCCCATTCAGGTCTTTAAAACAAATACTTAGTAAATACTGCATATTTTTTATGGCAATATGCATTTGTATGCTCGAAGCACTTATATCATGGTTTTATCAATATGCCACTCCAACCAACTCCCAGGTAGCTAACTGGGTTTTGCTGAACTTCCAAAGGCAAATCTAATGTGCTTTGGTCCATGGCATTGCCCAACCATCATTTTCTTAGTAGCAGCATATGCGACAGTATTGCCAGATGGCCTGATTGTAGCATCCATCACCTTTCTTGCCTTTGGTATCTACTGAAACAGCAACAGTGTGACTGGAGCTATCCCTTTGTTGGGCTCCCAGTAGCCAACATCGCACAAACTGTTAACTCTCCTAAAACTTGTTGATTAACCACCACAGGAGAAAGGTGGCTAACAATGAATTTCAGGCTGAATGTGCCCCCGGGTTTCACTTGGGGATCAATGTCGTTATGGGATGCCTGACTAGCATCCAGAGTGCCCTGTTTTCTGCAAATGGCTCCCTATTGGCTATTGACAATTAGCTATGTGGGATCATTGCACCAGTGCCTAAATACCACTTTAGAAAAGAGTAAACTCATCATGTCACATTATATGGATTGATGGATTCGCTCTTTCCTGAATAGCTGCAGATGTTCACAGGGAGGATTCAAAGGGCAGTGATTGCAGGAGGCATATTTTGTCATTGTGTTTAAAGGGGAGTGGCCCAGATCAGGATTAAAATCCAAGTCAACTTTCTTCAGCAATGGTGTGGACCCTCCACCTTTGAGGACTACCTAATGGTTCCAGTGTTAGACACTGCTATGTCTTTCTGATAAGCCCTTCTAAAATTTTACAGAGATGCTTTTTCAGTTCTTTTTTTTTTGCTGGAAATATTGAAGAAATATCTCAAATGTATGAGAGAATGATAAAAAATATGTACATATTCAACATGTAGGTGAGGTGGGAGAAATTTTTACTTTAGAACAGGTGTGTAAAAGTCATCAGTAAAACATTCCTCAAAACTGTTTCAAGGCCTCTGTTCATGGGTGGAGAAAGTCTGTTCACAGAAACCAACGGTGAGGCCAACTGCCCTTGGCAGTGAGCAGCCCGCTGCAGTGACCAAACCTTCTAACCTAGGAGGATGGGTCTGATTTACGTCAAAGTTAAGTTTGGGAAAGAAACGGTCTCTCTCTCTCTCAGGGAAAGACAAATATTTTAAAGTTATGTGATTCATACAGTAAATATTAGTACTCAGTTGAGCTACAAAATGGCTTCCAAATGGTCTACAGCTGTTTGAAATAAAGTGCAAAGTTGGCCAGATGGGGATTTAAAAATCATAATACATCATTTATCATTTTTCCCCAGCTCATCCAAACACTTTTGAATTCATCCTGTCCTTAGTTATGTGCTGTGGTTTGTTATTCTAAGAAAGCTACCATATCCTATCTAAGGATTGCATCTCAGTAGTTAAACTAAAACATATATAATGGCTAAACTAAAACATACGTAGATAGACATCAAATAGAAATTCTACAGAATCCATATCCTGTTCATGTAATCGAGTGATTCACTGAATCATTTTTGAAATGCTCTAAATACCAGCAGTACACATGTTTTTCCAGGCTAATTACCCCTAAATGGAACCAGCAGTTCAATATCAGTGACTATAATAAACTCAAATAGAAAAAATTCTAATACAATCTGTCATTTTGCTCTTTTACTTTCTGCTCTTTACCCAAACAATCCATTCAACTCATACAAAAAAAAAGCAAACTCTTATAAATACCATTTAATTCCTTCTTCCTTCCTTCTTTTCTGCTCAGGCCCCTAGCTAATCTCTAGTTATAGTTTATTTCAACCAAGCCTTTACAGTAACAATAAGAAAAAATATATAATTCTTCCAACATTGTATTCCGTTCAAACCCTAAAAAATATTAAAAGGCATTTTTTGAAGTTGACTTCAAATGCAGGTTTCTTCCCCCACTGCAAGTTCATATTTATAGAAAATGCTTGGAAATACAGTTATATATTAGAAATAATAATTTAACCACAATTTTCTGCCATATCCTTTAGAAACTAAGGTTTGCAGCTCCTTTCAATGCTATTATTATTTAGGACAGTTAAAAAAAGCTCATCTGTATTTTATATAGAACTCAGTCCTCAAATGCAGTTCAATTTCCATCTCGTGTAACTTGCTCAGCATTTCCTTAAGCATTCCAGAACTCAAAGAACTTTAAAAAGTAGTATTCAGAGGCCTGAAAATATTATACAACATGAGAAAAATGTTGCTATTGATTCTTGTTGGGAACACCTGAACACTGGATCTAGAAGGCCTACCTAATAATGGTGTGGCCTGTTTCTGGAATGGTAGGTATCAGAAGCAAGCCCCTTTTCCAGAAAAAAAAAAGGCCACAAAATATATCTGTTCATTTATTAAGTGCGGATGACTGCGGCAAGTATGATGTCATTAAGTTACACGTAACAATATATCGAGTGTCTAACAGATGCCTGCTGTGGTGTGAGGCACTGGAGCTACGGGTTGAAAACAGGCATTAGAAATATGCCCACATTGTGTGCATTTTTCGTGTTAAGCACTTTATATACTCGTATATCATCTTCGATTCTTTCAACAAGAGCGTTGCAATGGTTTTTTTTATCATTTCTGTTTTTACAGACGAGAAACTAGACTAGAACAGATAGTCATTTTACCCAGTACCTTACAGCAACTATGACAGATCCGTAGTGTGAATCAGAAAGTTGCACCTTTATTTACTCGATGGCTCCTCCTAGCGGCAGGACAACTCCCTTGATGCCTCTCTCAGACAGGGCATCTCAGGGGCCTGACCTCTTTTTTTTTTTCCTATCGCTGAGGCCCCAGGACACAGGGAAGTGCTTGGTACCTAGTAGGTGCTCAGGAAAATTCATGATTGAGGATAGAGTACGTAGTCTCAGCTTTTTTCTTCTGTGAGTCAGCATAAGCACTAGTGCTCATAAAAAAGTACTAAATTGCATCTTCCACATCAATGGAAATAGAGATTTTGATATACTCATACACAACCCATCCACCCCAAACGTTTTTACCAATAATAAACACGTAAAGTACCACCAACTTGAATGACTATTTTGTTAAATTCTGTCCCTGACAATGTCATGGAAACTTTCAAGTGAAATGTTTGTTTCCTGTATATGACGAGCTTAGGATATTTTTATATGTGTACATATATGTTTGTGCTGCATGCAATAGTCTCATTAATGTCCCAACCACTGCATGTACAGGAACACATACAGTAAACATTTAGCAGTAAAACACGCTCACCATTTCATGTAATTTCAATCTCTCAGTGTCAAATTTTTAAGAATGTTAGACTTTTCTTCTACAGTTTATAAAATGAACAATTATCTCACACATCCTTTATTCCTAGTTTAAAAAACAAGTTTGGGAAAATGCATAAGGAAATGGCCAAGATAAACATGTGTGAAAGACACATAGTGCAACAGGATTTAAGTTAACCTTATGTATTGTTGACATAAAATCCAAGTTTCATTCGAAGATAAAGGGGAAAATAGGAAACCCTAGCAGCACTTATGGAGCTGGTGTTTGAGCACCAATGAGGAGTAAATGATTTGATTCCATGGGCTCGGAGGATTTGTCAGCTGCCTCATAAGTATAATTCTGGCTCTTCATATCCCTGCTGCTTCTAATTTAGCAGGACAGGCTCATAATTGAAGCAAATTAACTATTTACACTTGCCACTTGTACCAGGGGAAGAGGACACAGCAGCAGGAAAGAATGAGTAGGAAATTACATTCTTCCCACTTGTGTCAGATCTCCCCTTATATAAACACATTAACAGTAATTTCATGAGGCGTCAAACATAGGAATAAATAGTGAGGGATAAAATAATGAGGTGTTGCTATTGAGCTGAACTGCTATGGCGAATATCCTTGGGTATGAATTATGCATCCTGAAAGAAGGCATATGTTACAGTATTCAAACAGTTCTCTGCGAGTGCTCTCTGCTCATTAGGCTCTGGATCTCGAGGTAAATCTACTCTCCTCTTCCATCCACGACACCACTAGCATTTACAGAAACACACTCTTTGGGCCCGGTGGGCTGTGGTTTCTCCTGACTACATCAAACTCCGAACAGGCCTTCCACTCCATTTTTAGCTTAACAGCATGTTTATTTAGCTCTTTGGCTGGAGCTTTAAAGCCATTTAATGTAATGTAAACAAGAACATTTTGTTTGTAATTTGCTCAGCATAGTACAGCCTGACTGTGTCTCCAATTAGGAACGTAAGGTTCATTTAGTCATTTACATCTGGTTCTGATTTAAGGTGACTTTCCTTTTCCACTTAAGAGTTGACTTTCTGTGGCAAAAAAAAAGACCCAAGAACCCTTCCTTTATAGCTGTTGGGACCAATCCCTTCTGCTCCGAAGCCGGACGGTCTCTGTAGTTGAGAAGGGTTTGGTTTGCTCTGCATTGTCACTGTGCACCCAGATCCTAGACTTCAATGACCAGAACCAGAGATTCCAGAAATAATGGCGATACACAGGAAATTGAGCTGGAACCTCATAAAAAAGATGCTGAGGACTGCCGAAACTCCAAGGAGTGCTAATATGAAGGGCGTGATATTGGTACATTATTATTTTTCTCCCTCTGTAGGTTCCAGTCAGTGAAAGATAAGTGGCAAAGACCGACATCACAGCGGTACTTATGTTTTATTTCCCTTTCTCCATCTGGTGCCTTAAAACAACTTGGTGTGCCTCTGAAATGGGCTCTCCATTGTCTTACTTTTCATTAGCATTTAAAGCCTCCAGCTGGAACCCCAAACACAATTCTCTCCCATTCCACACGCACACCATCTTCCCAAGTATTAAAATGCAGAGAGCTCTGATACGGGACGTTTGTTCAGTGGCTTTGGTAGGAAGGAGTCTGAAGGGAGGTTTTGTGTTCCTGGAGGATTTTGAGCACTTCTTTCAGCTTTCTTTTGATTTTTCTTCCTTGAGAGATTCTTCACAGAAACCAAAGTACATACAGTGTCTCACTCACCATCGAGTCTGAAAATAAAGATCTGCCCTCAGCAGTGGCTCCTGATTCCCGCCCATCCTCCACAATGAGGAAGCATGTGACATAAACACATAGCAGCTCTATTAGTCATGTTCTCTCCGGCTGGGAAGACAACAGTCAATTGCAATCTCACTAATAGCTGTTTTTCCTTAAATATTGTAATTTTCTGAGCCCCTAATAAGTCATCAATAATTTTGACCATTTTCCCCATTCCGTGTTTATCTTTGTAGCTGTTCCTAATTGGGGGCTATCATGACACCAGGATTTCTGAGCAATTCTGGCTCACGGAACCCTAGCCTTCTACTCGAATCAACTGCCTACACAATGGGGCTGTTCTCAACGGGCACTTTTGTCCTGAAGTTTGAAGTTTGAGGGCCTGCCTCTTGTCTGCCCAAGCAACATTGCTTTGAAAATACACAGCAGCATGTGTGCTCCCCAATTTGAATATTAAATGAGAGTGAACTAAAATTAATTTAAGTTTGAAACAGGGATATTACATTATGTTGGCACAATGAGTCAACATAAAGGGAAAGAACAGGTGGTAGTACGCCATAATAACACTTTTGGATATTTTGCTAAAATTCTCTTTATGTCCAAATGTGCGTTCTAGGCAGGCATGTGTGCTTTGCTGGCGATTTTTGCAAACTGTTAGGGAAGGGCTGCCACGTAGCAGCAGAGCAGTGGCCTGTCGAGGCGATACGCCCCCTTTTGTGCGCGCAGCATCCGATTTCACTTACTGGATGCTCCCTCTGCTTGTCCCTGGGATGGGCCGGCATCCTAGGTATGCCATAAACCACGCTTTACACTACCCGATGAGTTATATAAGGCCAACTAGTATTTAACTTCATCCTTTATGTGTAAAACAAATTCTCCAGAAAACCCTCAACTATTTCCAGCAAAGGAATTACTTATTAAATTTGAAAGAAAAGTTACTTATTACATTTGAAATAAGCTACTTATTAAATTGGAAATAAAATTCAGAGGGGGGAGGGGAAAACCTTGTGTATACAATTAAAAAGCCTTAAATGTTACATCTAATTGTGGTAATATCTCTATTAGAAAGTCTTAGCCCCAACTCTGAAAGGCAGAATTGAGAACAGGAGTAATTTCCCTTTTTAACAAGACAGTAAAGAATAGTGACTCTCATATTCCTTCGGTCTGTAAATACCTTACATGTCTAGATAAAAAGAAAGTGAAATATTATCTTAATGTTTCCCACTTGCTATAATCAAAATAAAACCCCTTGTTGCAATAGAATTAGTGGTTAAACGCTGTGTATTTATATTTGCTGCCTTGATGAACTACCTAAGTCTCATCATAAGAACATAATTCCTTAAATATCTAACCACTATGCAGTACACCTGAAACTAATATAATATTGAACGTCAACTGTCATTGAAAAATGAAAAAAAGGACATTTTTCTTTTCCACCAGAAACATTGGGTACAATTAACTGTACTGACTTTGTATATTGCTAATACAAAGGACCAGCCATGGGTTAGGGAAGGCCGTTGTAGGCCTCCGCCTTTTAAAACCCCTGGTCTTAAAACCACATCAGTTCCTCTAGTGAAGATGGGAAATGATTAAGAAAAGTCACCTATTTGGGGTCAGAAGGACTGATGAGGAGTCAGATGGCTGGTAGTACAGATAACTGAGGATGCTTGAAATAAAACTTAGACAAAGTAGAAGCTAAGAGAGGACAGACGAGTCTTGGAGTGATACTGCTCTCTCGGTCCCTGAGTCAGGGGGAAGGGAAGAGAGGCTGTGTCTCAGAGGGGAATGTATGTCCTCTGATGAAGAGGAGCTGCCCACACTTTTTAGGGAGGGCAATCGCTTTCTGGATGTTTCCTCTGCAAAATTTTATCTCACAAAGCAAAAGAGTTGACATCTCTGAAGCCCATCCAAGAACACACACACAAAGTATCAAAGCAGAAAGAGGCATGTCCTGGACCGTGGCATCATGGGTGGAGCTCTGAGGCATTCCAATCACAACATCCAGAAAACAGGGGTGGGGTTGGGATTCCTGGTCCATGTGCACTAAGCTTCTCATTTAGTGACGTTCTACTGAGTGGAGTCACTGTGCAATTTTACCACGAATGGCCAACATCAGTTGGGAGTTACCCCTCAGCTTTGGGACTGTGAGGGAAGATTGATCTGAGTTAGCATAGAAACCAATTCTAAAATCCTAAAACAAATACAATATATTAGGTTTTCGACAGAATCACAAAAAAACAGTGTCATGTTCTCTTAATAGTTAAATTGGGTATTTTAACTGATCACATGGAGAAGGCTTCAGGGGCATGTTTATTGAAAAGGGCATGAGAAAATGTATAGAGATTTACGATTGTAAAATTTGGTTTTGGTTTACCGAAAAGGGTGGTTGGATAAAACCAGGGAGGTAGGCTCTGTTTCCCTAGCCACTCGTTTTACTATTACAATTATAATTGATTTTGAAGCATTTGTTAGAAAAGAACTGTAAGTTCAGTGATAAGTTCTAGTCACAGTAATTCTATGTATCAGCTATATAATCTTAGACAAATCATTCAACAGAATAGGGACTCTCTCTTGCTCCCTGATATATCCCCAGTCTGTAGAAAAGTGCCTGGGGCACATAGTAAATGCTCAGTAAATATTTGTGGAATGAATAAGTGGATGAATTTAACTATCTGGCCCCATTTCATAATCTGCAAAGTTTGGATTAAAGTATCTGCAAGTATTCAGCAGAACAAATGAGACAAATCATGTGATAATGTTCTTAAAAGTATAAAACACTATATACATTATAGATGTAGATATGTATCCACAATATATAGGTACTTCTGGATGTGTATATGTTTGAGATATTCTGTTTCTAATATACTTCCTTGGACTTGATGAAGAAAGGTAAATGTTTCTATCAAGACTGAAGTACAGAAGTAATACATTATTAATGCAATTCAGTGTTCTGTAACAGTTAGAGCTGCATTCACACAATCCTTTCAATAACTATAATGATAAAGTTAATTTTTTCTTTGCGACAGTGAAATTCCAGCTGGTGACAATGGCACTCTAATCCCTGGTTTAGAAATAAGGGATTGCTGTTGCTTGTTGAGGTGGGCTACATCTACATACTGAACATTTGCTCTCTCTCCACGGTTCCCATCCTCCTTGAGCCCTTCTGGGCTGAGATGCAAAGTGTCTCAGGTGGCCCTCCCTAAGCATGGTCTCCAGGCACGTCATAGCAATCCACAGGAGAAGAGAATAAACAGGCATCTGGTCCCATTTAACACAGCACAGAAATAGGGTGTATGTGGCCTTAAATAACATTCCTCTGTAGTCCCTAGGGAATGGCTAAGGGCAGAAGCCCTTAAACTTGAGGTTCACTTAGCAAAGTGGGTTCTGATGACAAAAGGGCAAGTAGTAAGTACTGAAGAGAGGTGTGGACAGTTTTCAAAATACTTTTAGTATTTTGTTAGGTTTTTATGATCACATTGGCAGCCTTAAGGAATGATGTAATCCTGGCTGGGATATGTAAAAGTCCTTCCAAAAGTAACTACACTCTATAAACTTTGAAACA
The DNA here is from genome assembly GCA_004027735.1 of Carollia perspicillata. Lineage (NCBI taxonomy): Eukaryota > Metazoa > Chordata > Mammalia > Chiroptera > Phyllostomidae > Carollia > Carollia perspicillata. The sequence continues at coordinate 21,173 of PVKM010003810.1, forward strand.
AAGGACTAACATGCTATTTATAGAGGAGCAATAAAGGAGTATACAGTTCTGTGGAAGACAAAGTCGCCTGCAGTCTGGTTCGGATGGGGCGCAGTCCAGCCTTAGTTCTCGTAGCCAAAGAACTCACCCAACATCCTCAGAAGCCATTTCTTTGGAGTGCAAACACTTTCTCAAATCATGGTGGTTCCCACTCTGTTTCGCATCTTTTCTTACCTGCTTTTGCTCTTCACCTAAACCATCCCACATGGAAGCCACAATTTTAGAGACTTCACCGAAGGTAGCATTTGGATTTTGGCCCTTGATGGCGGCCTGAGTATCACGGAAAAACAACGCATAGGCAGACACAGGCTTCTGGGGCTCATTAGGATCCTTCTTCTTCTTCTTTTTGGGGGTTTTTGGTTTTTTCCCCATGTCAGAGGCAGGTCGCTTCTCTCCGCCATTGATCTGAAATAAAAGTAAAATTAGAATGATAAAGGAACTAAGAAAATTTGGAGACAAGCCGTATTGTTGTTCTCCTTTGAGACTTACGCAGACATACTCATCCATACATATCACACAGACATCGCACATACACATCACACAGACACAGGCATTCCAAAGGGACGCTTTGTTTTGTTGCTGTTTCTGTCTTTCAGGTAAACCTTTGTATTTCCCATGGTTTTCATGTTCATCCCTCTTCTGCCTAATTTAAGTAGCTTTAAAGTAATAATACTGATTCTTTTTACAATATTATTATCTATTAAATATGATCCCTAAGCTCTCTTAACTTTTTCTTTTTCTTGTTCAGGAAACTTGGTGACTAAGTAGCATCGTGCTGCCAATTCCTTCTGCAGTGACCTCGCTGCATGAACAATCCAACTTGTTATCTTCTGAGTTTATCCTTTGGTTCCTAATTATGACTTTGAAACCATAACGGGCAGCACACCCAATACATGAGGTGGAATGGCTTCCAACGTTGCACTTAGGTCTGTAGAAGGCAATGCTTGTGGTTCAGAGAGCGGCGTGACCTGGGTATGGGGCAGCGACGCCCAATGGAGCCTCCTGGAGTGACGGTAAAGTTGTATAACCTGCACAATTCGATGTGGCGGCAACTAGCCACACATCACTAGTGAGCATGGGAAACGGCAGCTAATGTGAATAAGAAACAAAGTTTTCAACTTTATTTAATTTTAATCATTTTCTTTTTGAATTTTTAAAATTTATTTCATTCTAATTGTTGTTTAAGTACAGTTTTCTACCTTTTACCCCCATCTCAACCCACCCCCCTCAGCCCTCCCCAGCTCCCTCCCATTGCCACCCATAATTTTAATCATTTTCAATTTAAATAGCTACATGTGGCCAGTGGCTAGTGGCTAGTGGCTACCATATTGGCCAGTAAAACTTTGGAAACTAGAGTCTAAAATCCAGAATCTAATATTTCTAGAATAGCTTAGCTTTACACTCAATTTAAAAATAGACTTTATTTTTAGAAACAGAGGCATGGACACATGGAATAGACTGACAGCTTTTCTTTTTCTGGGGAAAAAGAGGGGAATGGGGGAACTGCATGAAAGAAGGTGAAGTGATCGGCCAAAGAGCATGTATGAGTCACTCATAGACACAGACCGCAATGTGGACATGACCAGAGGGAAGGGGTAACTGCATGAAAGAAGGTGAAGTGATCGGCCAAAGAGCATGTATGAGTCACTCATAGACACAGACCGCAATGGGGACATGACCAGAGGGAAGGTGGGAGACTGGGAGCTGGGTGAAGGCGGGCAAAGGGGGGAAAAGGGGAACATCTGTAAGAGTGTAAACAATGAAAATAAAGTTAAAAAATAAATAGAGATTGTATTTTCTCCCATTGTCCTCAAGTACGAATATTTGGATCATTTTAATTGTTACCATGACGCAACTAGAAAAAACACACACTGTATTTAAGACATAGGCATTTGAATATTAACTTTGATCTTAACTAACTATGTGTGATGCCACTTTATCCATATCTATAGAATGAGAGATTCTGGCTAGGGTCTAGTTCCACCTCTAAAACTACATGAAGTGACACGAATATCAAGCAGTGACGTTTCTGCAGGAGTCCTCTTCCCACAGGCCCCTCCTACACAGGCCCATGCACACCTGCTGGAGACGCCAGTGTCATGGGAGACTCTGCACCCTCTCCTTCTCTTGCTGTTATTGCTATTGCCTCTCCTCTTCTGCAAACATAATGTAACATACAGTTTCCTCAGGTAAATTGCTAGATAAATTATGCAGGGTAATTTGCACAAAATAACTGCCACTGTTGAAGAGGAAGGATGCCATCCAGAGAGGCCCGTGAATGACATCAGAGGTTCTACACTCATGCCTTTCTTCACTATTTTTAGTGTGCCGTCTTAGAGAAATTACGTAAATTCTCTGGGCCTCTGTTTCTTTTACTACAAACCAGCTGATGCATCATTTTGTGAGAGAAGTATGTATGATATTCTATGATATTTAAAACTAAAATAATGTTAAAATGTTAATTATGACATGGTAGAAACGTCTAAAAATTTACTGAATGAATGGAAAGAAATGACCTTAATATTAATTTGTGATGCCAGATGGTCACAGTTTAAAAGATATGTCCAAGAACCAAAAAGAGACAAGAAAAAAAAAACTAAGTGAATTCTTTGCCTTTAGTGAGAGAGATATTTAAAAGATGATCAGTTTTAATTTGTTTACGGAAGCAGATCAATGTCCCTATGGAGACAGGATGCTCTGAATTGAGCTGACAAGCGAAAGTAGATTAACATGGGAAGATAACTTCCCTAGGAAGGATCTGAGAGGTGAGCCTGTGACATGGCTGGTCCCATGTAAAGCTGTCAGAGGACTGGCATGTTGAGACTGCCGATACCGGGCAAACTGATATAATAGCTCTAAAGTAAACATGCAGGCAAATACGACCTAAAACAGCAATTCTAAAGTATGGCTGCACATTAGAATCATGAGGGGAACTTTTTAATAATAATACCCTGATGCCCAGGCTGTCTCTACAAGTATTACGTCAGAGTCCAGGAGTAGGAGATGCTCACCTCGGTCACACCCTTCACTCTACTTCACCAACTGGCTTTTAAATACTTAAGAAACAAACCAAACAAGTGAACTTTCCCTTTGCCTCAAGGCTACAGTTAGGTATGTCTTTCTTTTCCTCACAACTGCACTCCTCAGAGCTGTTGTCTGGGCTGGCTGCGAGCAGCCTCTGCAGCTCACTTTGACATGCCTTCTCCTCACTAAACGCTCAGTGAAGTCACCAAGGGCTGTGCTGCTAAGTCCAAAGGACTTTCAGTGTTCCCCTGATTGGATTTCTCACCATAAGCACCTTCTCTCCCTGTGGTTCCATTTCCCTTCATAGCTCATCTCAAACTTGCAATTATACTCTGATTTCTGTAGGTAGGTCTTCTCTCATCCTGCAGCGCAGTGTAAGCACCATGAGGGCAGGCCCACACCTGCCATGGCTCACTGGCACTTACCATGTTTCTTGACACACAGTAAGTGCCTAATATTTGTTATAATAGTAATAAAAATAATAACAAAACAATAATACAGTTTGAAGAATGAATGAATCAAAGCGCAAATGGTTTCTGTGACAGGAATTCCAGCCTCGCTGATTTATGTCAGTACTTTACAACAGTATGTGGGAAGATGGAAAACAGGGATGGGTTTTTCAAAAGAATTTGCAATGTGAATAGTCATTTCCTGGGGTTATAAGGCTGAGTCTTTATGATTTTCTTCTTTATATTTTTGAAATTTCCAAATTTTGTAAACATGACCATTCCTATATTTATAACAATGAAATATTTATTAAAAAGAAAAGTAGAAAGGAGTCAGGAAAGCCCACACACAGGAAAGAAAATTAAAAAAGGAGAGATCATGATATTGGAGCTCAAATTTCATGAAGGAATAAAAATATTTAGAAATAGGAAACAAAGTATAAAGAAATGAATATTTAAATTACCTGGACTCATTTTAAGTTTTTATTAAAAAATTAATGACCAGGCACATGGAAATCTCCATGATTGTAGATTATGACAATCTTTTTGGAAAACAATCAAATGTCAACCATGGAGGTGAATTTACTATGACTCAATGTAGATGTTCTTACTGAAAGATTTCCCCAAATTATTTAAATAGTTTCTCCATTGTTCAAAATTGTGTTTGAACTGCAGATCTCTATCCTTTCATTTTTAAATTTGTATTTGGACAGCATGGTGCAAGTTTTATGTCTCCTGGATGTGATGGCGGCTGTAAAAGAAAGGACAATTACCCTTTTGTGTTTGACACCGTGGCCCTACTTTCTGGGGATGATCTGAGGGAGCAGGAGAACCTGTTACTGCCAGTAAGAAGAAGGTTTACATGTCAAGTGTATGAAGATACAAACTGTCATTTGGAGGCAATGCATATCAACCCTGTAGGAAACTAAAAATTTCCATGCAACCAGTTGATTTAGTTCATTGTCTGGACACTTTCCCTATGTTCCTGGTTTGTCCTGTGGGGCTCAATCTGAGAGTTTCATGTAGTAAAAGCAAGCACTTCATGACTCCACCTCGACATTTTCAAGGTTCAGGAGATACCATTTATGCATATGGAGCATCACCCTGGAGCTCCTGTTGTGTATTTCATTGAGCACCAGAGAGGTCTTAAGCTGCTGGTGTCATCCCATTATGGTCAAACTACCAGCCAGTTTTATGACATTACATCACTTTTTCCTTTGTCATTCCTGAAAGCAAGAGCATATTGATAGACCCTCACTTTAAATGTGCCTGTGAACCTCAGTTTGAATTATCTGCCACCAAAGAAAACTGAAATCTGAGAGAATCAATCTAAAGCACATACGCAAAATATTCATTTTTCAAGATTCACTGCCTTTCCTTTCTAATTAAACTAGATCTCTAAAACTATATTCTTAGATCATAATATTCTGACCAATGATAGAATTTCCTTCATAGAAATGAACTATGATTTAAGATAATCCCCTGCCTTTCATCAAAGGCTAATATAAGATGAAAAAAGAAAAAAGAAAAACTATGTATGAAAGATGTCTACTTTTTAAAAAATAAAATGTGCTTTGAAGGGGACTCATTTATTATATTGCTCAATGTTCCTCTTCTGAAAACTCACTGGGTTTGCACACTATCTTTGCTTTCACTTTGGGACGCGCTGTAATGGAATGAAAGCTCCCTGCTGTGTTTTGGTGCCTAATGTATCCAAGTGCATGGGCAGGACTACAGAGGGTGAGGCCATCTGCCCCTTGACCCCTGGCCATTACCTCCTGATCTGTGGGGGGTCTTGTTTTTATTTTGCATTTGTCTTTGGTTTGGGAGGGTACAGGAGTGAGCTGCTATTTTAGACTCTGTATAATGAACTTGGAATGTGTAAGGCCTACTTTCTGGAAGTGGTTCCATCGCATATTTGCAAAACACATGGTCATTGTTCATATGCAAAGCGTCCCTGAAGAAAGAAATGTAGCTGTAATTTGGATCCACTTACATGCTAGTAATGGGCTGCATAATGAAAGATACCTGGCTTTTCTGACCACTAACTATTTGGAATGAGCACAATGATGATGGATATGATCGTGGTGGAAAAATTAGCTAAATGGATTTGTAATATGTCCCTGGACCTTAGTTTTGAGTGTTGTCTGGATCCTGAATTCCTACTTAGGTGGATGAAAGCATATCATTTTATGTCCTAATTTTCTAAGAAGCCTTGACTTCTAAAGTCCACACTAGGGCTGTCTCACAGAATTTTCTGGAAAGATGGAAACGTCCTCTGTGCTGTCTGGAAAGGGTAGCCATTAGCCACACGTGGCTGTAGAGCACATTTGGATAGTGCAGCTGACGAACTGATTTTTTAAATTTATTTAATTTTAATTAGATTTAAGTGTAAACTGTCACACATGATTAGTGGCTACTGTATTAGACAGTGCCACGTTGTCTATTAGGCATTGTTTTAGAGTACAGTGTTTATAAAGTTACTAGGGTTCCAAGATTGGAGAGTTAAATTTAATTCCAACATCATGACCTTTAGAATACAGAGGAAACCATGAAATGCAAACATATGAACTCCCTGCAATGACAAACACATTGGAAGTAAGGACCAGATCCCACAGATCTCTGCATCCTCACAGCATCACTATGATGTCTTACATGCAATGGATTAGCACACATTTCTCCTCCTTTATTCTACAGCACTGGGAAAAGGCTCAGAATTACAAAGCAAAGGACATTTGAAAACATACATGAAAGTTGTATGATAATCACAGCAACTAAGAACATGGCTCGGCTGAGGCCCTAACTGTAATCCTGATCATCCACAGACTTATTTCACAGTTAATGCATAAACAAAAAATTCATAAACAAATAGATAAAAATATTACCTCCACTTAAGCTCTACACAGATGCATGTGCTTTGGGTAACTTGTAGATACAGATTTACTTCTAAAACCCCTAGAAGTATCCTTAGGCTTCGGGTAATCCACCTTTTATGTCTTATTGTTTAATTATAGTGATGTATTTAACTTATTTATCACAAGAAAACAATAATTTTTCACTTTAAAAAAGCATGTGTTAACAGTGCTGTTTAGATAATACTTCTTAAGAATACAGAGTGGGAGTTAAGATGCTCAGGGAAAGAGAATCACTGATACTGAAATGTCCCTGGAGAAGTTGGAAACGTCTATAGGCATATTTAAAATAAACTGCGGCAGTCCCGCAGCCTGTAATGGAGGCTGGGAGAGCTGTTTAATGCACACTATCTTGCAGTAATCGCTGTAGTTTAAAATAGATTTTAATCAAGCACCATCTGCATAATAGGCTGAACAAACAACATAGAACTCCACTTATAACTCTTATCATTGAAAGTAAATATTACAAAATCTTCACCATAGAAACAGGGTACATCACAGTACTTTTTGTGATGATACTGTTTCTGTAAGTAAAAAATTTTGCTGCTTAAATCCGTTCTCTCTCTTTTTTTCTAAACTATACCATCTAAAATCCCCTTATGACAATAATTTCAAATAAGCATGGAAAGTAAGTCATCTAGCTACTGTGAAATCGGCAAGGCTGTGAGACGTCTTTCATTTAACAATTGGGTTTATTATTATCATTAATAAAAACAGTACATTCAATGACTCAAAACATCAATTATAGAAAAGTGTATATGAAAGCTATACTTTGGAAATGATTCACAAGAGTGGGGCATTGTGTTTGTATCACAGTTTGTAAAGCAAATTCATTAAAAAAAAATCCTTGATTTTGCCAAACGTAGTTGTGTATTGTTTTAGGATGAGTTTAGCAAAGACACTCAGTAGATTTATGTAAGATAAGAAATTTGGGCTAGTGTCCAGAAACGTCACTTTAAAGTGAGGAAAAGAGCTGATTGCAGTTATATACATCTACTAGTTATAGTTATGAGTTTCGCTGGGTTCACTGGTCTTATCTAAATTTGCCTACCTGGGCCATTATGTTTCTCTTCTTGGTGTTTTGGATGGAGAGTTTCTCCTGCCTTACAAAAGAATGCATAGCTATTGAGATAAAGTCCCACTGGGTAAAATGCCAGGTGTCTACGTTTGAACTCACTTTATTTTGATTTCATGAATTAATCAAATATGCTCAATAAACTAGGGTATGAATCATCCAAGAACAAACACACCTTGAAAATACTATCCTAATACATACTTAAATGAATTCTAGGAACTACTGTTTGAAATGAAGTACTAACTGACCATTTGACTGAATTTTATTATTTTTCCCAGAACTACTAGTTTGTTAAGCTCAGCCTTAACCAATGGGGCACTTTTTTTTTTTTTTGATAAACAAGTGATATATATTTTTTCAGTTGCCGGGATATAAGGAATTCTTTAACAGTATCATGCACGTAACATCATGCAAAGTGTTGAACAATTGCATAATAAACACAGTGTAGTGTGGAAAATACCAGACTTGGAAGTCCCAATTTTAAATATTCTGTCCTATTGTAGATAATGTGACTTCACATTTGGTTCCAACACTACTTGATTTCATTCAATGTTTATAGAGAATTGCCTGCCTATTATCTTTACTTTATTTCAGAAATCTTCTCGTCTTTAGAAGAGTGGTAAATAAAAAGTACTTCCTAAAGGCTTGTTTAATTGCTGATCTAGAGACTTATTGTTTTGCCTTTCAGAAAAAACCTCTCTCCTCTCCAGTATGGCTAAGCTCACAACTGTGGCACTAGCACATTAGCAAGACACTTTTAAAAGCAAAGTGTAAGTGAAAGCAGGAACAGGGAGAAATAAGCTAAGTACCGAAACAAGCTTTCATCTTGAAGACAGTTGCTAGACCTGGTGAAATTGAGTCAAAGGCACAGCAGACAAAACCCACTGCTTACCTAAGGTGGGATTTTTAGCAGGAGGGTGGAAAAGAATTAGAGTCTCAGGTAAAGAGGGGGATTTCTCTTGCATGTGCCTTCCCAGGAGCTGCAAGGGTGATACTCAATGAAGAGGGGAAACATCACTTGTGACAGCCCACCCACAGAAGCCAGCATGTGCGCCGATTTATCCTGACCGCATCCTATCTGGGCATTTTGAAAAGCTTTAAGCCAAGTGTGGTTCTAGACTGGAATGGTCCAAAATGCTTGGCAGAAGCAAACACAAGTCATTTTTAAAGGAATCTGCTTTCAAATCAGATCTAATGGAAGTCTCATAAAGTTCTAATTAACATCAGCCATCATTCCAAAACCAAAAATGTAATATCAAACAAGGCAGCAAAACCAAGAGCCAGTGGCATCAATAGAGAGTAGAATCAGACCCCAAAGACATCATGTATCGGAATTAGGAAATGCTTAAAGAAACAAAAGAGATGAAATAGATGGAAAAAAGAGCAAGCAACTGAAAAAAAGTCCAAATGTATTTCACAAAGAACCAAATAAAAACCACAAATACAAAAAAACTATCATTAAAACCTCAATAGATCAATTTTGAATTGGGTAGTGTTGAAAAAAAGAAGTGCTATGAACTGGGAAATGGATTTAAATAAGTTAGTCAGAATGTAATACTGAGGGGCAAGGAAATGGAAAATATGAAAGCCAGGAGTTACAGAGAATAGGATGAGAAAGCCTAGCATGCATCTTATCAGGATCCCAGGATGGAAGGGAGTGGGAACGGCAGGAGGAAATGACTGAAAAAACAAAAATGGCTGAACACTGATAAAAAAGAGAAGTATTTAAATTCAGTATAAATTTAAAGAAACCCCCACACATCACAGTGAAGCTGAAGGACAACAAAGGCAAGAGATTTTAGAACTAGTCAGAGAGTAAGTGCATATTCTTTCAAAGGAAAACAGTGACGCAGTCGAATCCTCCAAAGCAATAATGAAAATCAGGATTCAGTGGACTAATATGTTATCTTCATAATAATAGAGGAGAATCACTGTCAATCTAAAATTCTATATCTAATAAAAGTACTTATTAGGTAATTAGGCTCCCAAGAGAGCTTCATGAAGACAAATTTAAAGGCATACATGAAATGAGGTCAGATGAAGAAATATTGAAGATGTGAATAAACCTAAAGAAAAAGACTAAAAATAATAAATAATGTTTTGTGAGTGGATTAAATTATAGGAGTTAATTAAATTATAATTAAACTGAACAACAGCAATCACTGCTCCAGTACAAACTGGAAGGAGCGTGTTTGGAATTAAAATAACATAAGAAGGATAAAGATATTGATCAATGTTAGACTCCTACGGATTTGTGTGTCAGGGCTAGTTAGACACTCAATGAACAGAAAACATGTAAAATTTCCACTCTTAAAAGAAGAAATTATGGAATGAACAAAACCAAAACAATACTGAAGAAGGTAAGAAAGAAAAACCAATCACAGGACATATGTGGGACAAATAGAAAGCAACATACTTAATGGCGAAAACGCTCCAATGTTTTAGTATTTATGTTAATGTAAATGAAGTTCATCTTATTTAACAACAAAGGTTATCTAACCCTATGCTATTTATGAGACATGTACAAAACTTAAGGATATTTTAAGCAGAAAAGTTGAAATTAAAAGAATGGAAAAATATAAATAGTGATTCTTAGCTCATTGTTTCCTTAAAGGGAAAATATGCCAAAATTACAGTTGTAATGCCAGATACTTTAAACGTCTTAAAGTGTCTGTTGTACTGCAAGTACTGGGTTGCAGGCGTAGAAACACAAGCTACCCAAGTTTATATATCTTTGACATTTTTACTGTATGTCTGCTTTATGAGGCTGTCAGCAGCTCCAGAGCAATCAGAACCATGGGTAGTGTGTATAAGGTAATAATTTATTTTACTGATGTATTTACAGTAATTGTCTATCAAAACAAACATTTCATTTAATTGTTCAATTAGATAAACTGGAATTAATATGTAATTGCTTAAGAGAGCATGAAGTGTTAAGAAGGAAGCTTTAAAGACTTCTTTTTCTGGTTTGAGAGTAAATATTCTTTTTTTAATTCTCTTGGTAGAAATGATTTTAAATGATCCTTTTGACTTAATGTTATTTCACATTTAAATGGAGCTGTTTCAACACAATACTCCACATAAATCCTGCTCACATATGAAGGAAAAATCCCATTTTAATCTTTAAGTATGATGAAGAATGCTTGAGAGTTTCTGTCAGATGAATTTTTTTTAGCCATTTAATAAATATAAGTTAAATACATTGGTAAGGAAAATTTTATATTAGAATTAAAGTGAAGAACAATGTGTGAAGTTGGAATGGGAGGGTGGATATTCTTGAGATGGAAAACGTACTTAAACTAAACATGAACTTGAGAATACTTGTGCAGACAAAAAGCCATTTTGATCAGAGCATTTTTGAGAAATCCATCCCTAAGCCTTCACACATCACTAATTCAAGAACATACCACTATAGAATATAGTTTATACCATATAATGCTACACAGTCAGTAATAGTGAGCTATAAGTTATTTTGAGCTGTGGATGTTGAATGCTTGAACAGGCTACTCACTGGCAAACATTCATACAGGTTCATGCCTCAGCAAATGATAAGATACAGACCATTTGGGCCAACAGAAAAGGGCAGAATCTGTGAACGTTAATTCCAGGAATTTTTAATTTCTTCTCAGAAGTCTACTAATTTAGGTCGAAGAGTGTGGAAAATCTTATGTAAGTAAGGATAATCCTGCATAAACTTTATTGTCAGAAGATGCTATAATTTCACATTAATTTTCTGAAATTCTAGCAATGAATACTTAAAAAAGATATGGTCTGGTGGGCAAATAATCTTTACCATGAGTGGAGTATATTTCCCCCCTAGCAATATAGTACATATCACCTGTGTTTAGGAAACTGACTTGAATCATCCGTGCATAATCCAGTATCTAAATCACTGGTCACAAACAAATTCCTGATGTGCACATTTAGGTCCAGGTACTCATTGGCTATTGAATGCCATTGGAATAATACACATTTTTCTTAAGGAAATTATGTGTGAGTTTGATAGAGGAGCTGGTTGGGAATGGGGACTCTGGATGGCTTGGCTTGTTCATTAAAGTTGTGCTCACGGGTGTCTAGGAGTTAGTTAGCTCCAGGAGGGCAGTTCTTTCAACACTAAGGCTCCCTTCACCCCAAATACCAGAGCATGAAGAATACTAAAAATAACAAAATATTGTCAACATAGCAGCCTGGTATTTGTTACTGAGCTAAATAAATCTATAATTTATTATATTTCCAGATATTTAAACAATTTTGTGTAGCTATTGGAAAGTTAACCACATAAAGCAGATTAGAATCCCATAGAGTTGTCTTTGGTAACATGCTGACAAGTTTAATTTCTCAAAAAGAGAATTCTCACAAAAGTGAAAGGAAATCAGAGTGCTGACACAAGTGAAAATTCATTAATAGTATTTTTAAAAAGAGAAGGAACTAGAAGTATACATGTGAATAACTAGGCACAAGAGTCCTTACTGGGACAAATACGAAAGATGCTTCATTGATAAGCAGGGCAGTAAAAAGATAACTTCGAATTTTGGGGGTGAAAATACACTTGGTTTTATAGTGTTATTTTAAAAAGCTGTCTTGAATACTTTAAAGAATTCTGCAGTTAATTTTTCAATCTAAGGACATTTCAAGATGCATATTCCTATACAGGTAACTTAATGTGACAAAGATAGACAGACAGACAGTCAAACAAATATGTTGGCGTGGGGTTAACGGCAGGTAAACATGAAACACCCAGGCTTCTCCCTTGGAAGGGAATCATCTAACATCTGTGCCCCTTACTTTCCTCATTCTTAATATGAAATGGTTGGGTCAGATGATCTCAAAGCTTTTATCTAACTGCTAATCTCTCTCTCTTTCTCACACAGATGCACACACACACACATACACACACACACACACAGAGCCATCATTGTATTCCAGGGATGTTGCCTTTTTAAATCAAAATGGTTACACTAAAATTGATTATTTTTCAATGAGTAGTGAATTCAACTTGATTTTGGATGTTGAGTCCTGTAAAACTTATTCTCCCTTACTCACTATGAAGATCCTATATTTTGTGGGTACAACTTACGTTTACACTTAATAGATCTGTATTTAAAGGATTTATTAGGGACTTAAACATGTAGTTGAGCAACATGATTCAATTCACTCAATTTATGACCTCCTGCTTCATCAAAAAAGGACATCCCCTGCCAACATTTCTTATTTTGGCTGTCATAAACTTGCACCCTCCACAGGTCAAGGAAAATGCCAGAGAATACTTTTTTAGTTAACAAGCATTTCAGATAGGTCCTGAAAAGAACCCAGCCGTACCTTAGAAGACTCATCGCCTTCATCTTCATGCACTGAACTGGATGGGGAAGGAGTTGCAGACTTGCTTCCAGGTGGAGAGGGTGAGTTGTGGGGGACGCTGCTTCCTCCCATATTCAGCCCAAGCTGAGCACTTAGCTGGGACTGGTTGATGGTGGTCAGCTGGCCGTGCTGCATCATTCCCGGCTGCTGCCTGATGTCCGCAGGCTGGCCCCTGGGTCTCATGGCTGCCATCTGAGGATGGGAGCTGTACTGAGTTCCTTCTGGGTTCCGTATATCTTGCATCTACATTTAAAAAAAGGGACAGGAATAATTTTTCACGAACATGTTAACATTTTTCTGGAAAATAGTTAAAAAATATTCCTTAGACTAAAAATTCTGTAGGATGGCCTGCTGAACTACACACTTCCACCTCCTCGCCTCACCAGAGTAGAGGAATTCTGATAGTATGTATTCCTGTAAAAGGTGCTGTCACCTGTTACCAAAGAAGAGAATTGGAGAATTCAATCTTTATTAATGAAACAGAAACATACCATTAATGGACATTTATGGTATTAGTTTTAAAACTATATGATTATTAGTGATTGCAGCTTTCACAGCAATTTACGAAACCCTTTCCTTTACTGGGATTATTTAGGAAAGGTTCTGGGAGCCGAGTGCACCGTGGTTCTCAGTTTAACTCTATACAGTGAGTGTTGCCCAGAATGGTCTGCTAACTTCCGGTCTCAGAGCTCTCACAGGTTGGTATTAACCAATTGATTAATTGACTATTGAAAGGATCTGACTGCACAGTCAGATTTAAAAGTGAATTTCTAAAGTTGCAAGGTCACCATATGAATCCATTATGCTATCTGGGTCACTGCTTTTTAGCCTTAATGAGACTCACTCTTGTAATTCAAGCAATGAATTTCATCTCTGCAAGGATTAGAATTAAAAGCATTGGAGGATGAAGCTCTTAACGTACCTAGAGGTCAAATGTGTTGTAAAAGAGGAGTATGGTGGATTTCATTTAACATTTCTCTGGCATTTTCAAACTTAAAATAACGGGGGATACTTTGTGGTGCTTATAGGAGCAGTTCTGTTTTTTCACTCTGAGGGGGCTGGGAGATTTTATACAGTTCTCAGTTTATAAAACAAGACAGAGCAAAAGGAAAAAAAATGGAAAAAAGAAAAGCAGTGAAAGGATATGTGGTTAAAGTTACATTTTGGAACTAAAAAAATAAAATTAATAATGTTATCTTTCTCCGTTTCATTTTTTTAAAAAGCCCACATGGTGTCGGAATGCCTAGTAATTACTTGTCTGCAAGTATCATGACACAGAAATCCTGTAAAGGTCAATCAAATAACTTAGTCACAGAGTTTCTTTCTCTTTTGGTAATAAAATCATGTTCTACCAATGCTCTCTAGTCATTTTACCAACCTAGTTAGCTCCATCTGAAACTGAAGCTGTGACCAAAGGGCTGTCTGCCTGTGTCAGGGTTCCTGTCGCCCCCACGGGGCCTCTCACGAGTCTGTCGCCCCTTCAGGCCTCTCCAGCTCTCACTCTGCTTCATCTTCAGACTCAGTTCTGGATATCCTAGAGTCTGGCTCTTCTTGGTGAGGGCTTACGATGGCCTGTGGTTTCGTACCTGGGGCTTTTCTGGTCCAAATCAACATTTTGTTCCCTTAACTTAAACTACATGCCTCCAATCCTTCAAAAGTAGCTCATGGTTCTCCTTTTTAGGAAGTCGCTCATTAAGAAAGTTGTTACATGTTAGTGCTTCAGAGGCCCTTAGGGACATTTTCTCAGTCTATGGAAGGGGAATCTTAGGGGAAGGCCATAGTACTAGGTTGATGAATGTTTGTAGATAAATAAATAAGGGTGAATAAAGCTCAGAGAAGATAAATGACTTCCCCATGCCACAGAGTTGGAGGTAAAATCTGTATCCCTTAGTTCCCGTATTTGATACATCCTACTGTGTTAAGCAGCTGATTCAATGTTTCATGTGTCCCGCAGACAGAGTTATAGTTCACAAAAACTAATCAGAAACACCTTGTTCAATGTTGTCTACCCAAAATGATTGTTTTTACCCAGTCCATTCTTGTCACTGCCACTCACTTTTACTAAAATAGTTTTTTTCCTTCTTAGCTGTTCCCATAACTTCTATAAGCTGACCTTCCATATGAAATGACACTAGCTTTCACAGACACCCTTCAAGTTGTGCCACTGGCAGAACGGACCATAAAAATCAGGACACAGAAGCAGCAGTATATGCTAAATCTCTGTTGAGGCCCACTCTCTGATGGCCTGAAGTCCTGTTCCATCTTTTTCTCAGACTCTGTGGAACAGCCCTCTCTCTGTGAGCACAGAGCAGTGGACCGCCACGTGGGCACTGTCCTGTCGAGGGCGGCCCCTCTCAATGCTGCACTAAATGAAGCACTAACGCACGTGTTCCAATATACGTGCTTATAGGCGAACACATTTTCATTGTTCTGTAAATTAAAACTGCTTATTAGCAAAAGCGTATTTTAACTAAATTATCTTTCCAAAATTGTTTAGCTAAATGACAGTATTTCTCCTTCTCCAGTTACAAAGCATAAACAGTTTATAACATCAATTTGAAGCTCACTTCTTAATTTTTCGCTTTTAGAAATATCATGGTTTTTAACATGGTGCTGGAGAGGATGATTTTTAAATTAAGTTACATGTAGTTTCCAGACTTAGGACAACCACCAAGGGTCTTCGAAATTCTAAAACAATTTCACTTTATAGTACTTATCTCTTTCATCATTCTGTAATCTTTTTAATGGCTTTCTCGTGTTAATTAGTGCTGTGGGTAGCCCTGACTGTGGGTGGGTCTCAGTTGATTTGGTGTAGTCTCGAAAAGCAAAAGGTTGCCAGTTCCATCCTCGGTCTAGACACTCGCCTGGGCTGCGGGTTCAGTGCCTGGTTGGGGCAGGTACGAAAAGTAACCAATTGATGTTTCTCTGTCACATCAATGTTTTTCTTGCCCTAGTTCTCCCTCCCTTCCCCTCTCTTTAAAAATAAATAAATAAAATATAAAAATTAGTGTTGCTGGTAGACCTCGGAGTACTAAAATTTGTACCCCTGCCTTTGTACAATTAGTAGAAGGAGGTAGGCATGCCAAAAGGGGATAAGAATCAATTCAGG
The DNA here is from genome assembly GCA_004027735.1 of Carollia perspicillata. NCBI lineage: Eukaryota > Metazoa > Chordata > Mammalia > Chiroptera > Phyllostomidae > Carollia > Carollia perspicillata. Next base: position 37,136 of record PVKM010003810.1, read on the forward strand.
ACCTGGGCAGGTGGCTAAGTTGGCTGAAGCATTGTCTGTACACCAAAAGGTTCTGGGTTCAAATCCCAGTCAAGGCACATACCTAGGTCATGGGTGTGATCCCTGGTCAGGATTGTATGGGAGAAACATGTCCCACATCGATTTCTCTCTCTCCTTTCCCCCCCTCTAAAAAATCAATGGCTATATCCTCAGGTGAGGGTTAACAGAAAAGAATAATCGATTTGGGTAGGGACAGTGAGGTACTCAACAGGATACCTCTTTTCAACAGCCTCGCTATTAGTTGAAAACAGCTTGTCACCAATGGTGTTAGGCCATTTGGACAGCAGCTTTAACACCAAATCAAAAAACAATTTTCTTGTTTAGAGGGTGATGATCAAAAATTGGAAAGCATATTCCTGTCTTAGGCCTCAGATGCACTTAGACATAGTCAGATCTTAACACTCATTGCGACATTTGTGAGTTAGGAGGAGTATTTTCATTTTACCTTGCTTTCACAGGAGTCAGTTCAGTATTAATCACTGCTTAACAGATAATATGGGGAAAATCAAACTGGATAGAGTCTGATTACGACAAATAAGAATAATTAGCTCATGAAGGGATAAGCAAATGTTTCGATTACTGGCATCCTTCTATAAAGATTTTGACTGATTGCAGAACTTAATGTCAAATATACAACCTCAGCTTGCAAAATATTATTTCCTATTAACCTCTAATATTTTTAACTTACTGTAAATAATTCACGTAAGTCATGCTTCATAACAACTGCTGTTTTCTCTGATTCTTCACTTCTCTTCCTCCCACAACCTCCCACACCTGGTTCCCTAACGTTGTTTCTGATTCACATTTCTTCCACCCGGCCAAGCTTCAGCATGGTTCTGCTGGTGGGGAATGTTTACATCACAATGCACAGTTCCGACCCAAACTCCAGGTCTAGCTCTGCAGCTGCCTGCTGGGCAACTACTTGGGTATCGCCTCTGCTATGAACAGTGTCGTCTTTCGCAGACCTACTCTGTATACTGCGTCCACTTTTGGTGATGACACCTTCGTTCTCCAAGTCACCTCTACTCAAAATGTCCTAGTAATCTTTCATCCTTTCCTTTTCTTTCAAATTCTTGTGAGTTCCATTGAGTCTGCTCTAAAACATCCCTCCCATCTGCCCTTCCTTTCATTCCCACACCCATTCATGTATTTGAGGCCTTCATTACCTCCTCACTTACAATAGCTACTTAACTAAAAGGAATCTCTTCACTCCCACTCTGAAGAGTACAGCGGAATTAATCTTCATGAGCGGTAGACTCAAAAACTTCCCAGTGATACCAGCCTACCAAATTAAATGTAATCTCTCCAGCATGCCATTGAAAATTCCACATAAACCTGATTCCTGCAACTGTTCTTTACACACTTTATTGTTCAGCCAAACCCAATTAATTGCTTTTCGTTTCTGTGGCCCCTTAAATGTGTGTCTTTGACTATTATATTCTTTTAGCATTCACTTTCTGAGCCTCTGCTGTCTGAAATTTAAAAAATCAGTTTTAAAAACCTTACTTTGTTCAGTGATTTGTGGTGTGCACAATATTTTTACCTTTTGAGCCCTATTATTCCCCTTTGAGGCAGCTAAGTGACATTATTTAGCTATAAGAATGGCTGTTTTGCACAAGTTTTTTGACAATGGGAGAGGTTACATGATCGCAGATCTACCAACAGAGATAAAGCAGAAATGAATTGATTATTTTTATATTATGATTTTATATTTGTATATATAATTATTTTTATATTATTATATTTGTGTTCTTTTCTCAATACTTATATACCCAAACCCTAAATGTATTTTAAAGTCAAGTTTAAAAAACCAGCTTATTGACAAAGTTTTAAGAGTCTCTCTATCTGAACTACCAAAGCATTTTGTTTGTGCTTTCTTATCGGGACACTATTTTTCAGCTCCTTAGTCTAATATGTATGTACTTTCTAGGCAGTATTCCTGATTAAATTAGACATTTCAAGTATTCAAAAACAGTTGCTGAGTCATTATGTAAATGAAGAAATAAATGCTACAAGTATGAACAAACTATAACCAGTGTGATGATTTTTCTTTTTTTCTGTGAACTTAACCTAGCATTAGTCACGAGATGAAAAGAAAATGTGAATAATGTCTATTTCCCTTCATGGCAGAAGCCTCAAGCTGTAATTTCTGACATTCATTATGCTTTTGTCCTGAGGGACAGGCCTCCAGTATTTAGTCATCTAGCCAAGAAGCTAGCTAACAGAGGACACTTCCCTCGTAGCTTTGTACGGCCATATGACCAAGTTTTGGATAATGACAAGTGAGTGGAAGTGTTGTGCGGTACTTCTAATAAATCCCCCTAAAGGAAAAGGTTCACCTTCCTTTGTTCCTCTCTGCCAGCAAATACGTGGGTGTGATTAGAGCTTGGGAGATGTCTGGGACATTAGGATGCTGCAGGCACGAGGTCCCGGAGTGTCTGACTCTCGTGGAGCCAGCAGAGCCTGGTCAGTCTACCTGCTGTGGGAGTCTTCAACGGGAGAGGGGAGTAAATGCTTTTGTTTTGTAGAATCACTGTCATTTCAGGTTGTCTATTATATGCAGCTGAACCCAATCTTAACTGATATAGCCTAATAGATTATCAATTCAAAAAAGCAGGGATAGAATCTATTTATTGACCACTGTAGCCCTAGTATCTAGCACAGATCTTAGCACATCATAGGTACTAACCACATATTCCTTGAGTTACACTGAAGCCAGGTACCATTAGGATTGATGACCCCAGCTTCATATGCACAGTATTACAAGTCCTTGATCTTATGGGAACTACTTTTGCTAAATTCTCAGGACTCAAATGTCTCCAAGGGGACTTTCTAATGTGTATACTTCTCATTTTGTTGATTTCAAGTGCAGCAAACTGCATTTTTTCTTAGCTAAAGGTCCTTCATGTCATTGGCATTTTGGTTTTGAATGGCTCTTAATATGCATCTCCCTATCAGGGAAACTCAACCTGTTGAACATGTGTGCTAGATTTTACTTCTTTTTGAAAGTCAGAACTGTTTTCTTAGATTTTACAGATTTCTATTGAGTACTAATATTGTTCTATAATTATGGCAACTAAAAACATCAATTAAAACAATGGAGGAAGATTATAATGATAAAGAGAAAATTTTGTTTGCATTTTTTTGAAACTTTATTCCAATTAATGAGAAGCAAAAAAAAGCTCAGTTAAATCAATTAGGAAATAAAGTAGATAGTACATATTCTCCCTCACGATTGCCTTGTCATCCATGGTTGAATGCTGACACCACGCTCCTTTCTTCCCTCGCCCAACTACCTACCGTGATAAAAACTCCAGGTTGGGGACAGCCCTCATGGGGGAAACCCTAGGCACTCCGATAAGTGTTTCAGCATGTGTTTGCCTTTAGTTTTCTTGGACTTCCTTTGAAAAGGCAAAAAAATACCCAGGTAGCTCATTATGGTTTTTTTTTTAATTCTCATCTGAGGACATTTTTCCCATTGCTTTTAGAGAGTGAGAAAGGGAGAGAAGAAGGGAGAGAGAGAAACAGAGATGCGTGAAAGAAGAATCATCCGGTTGCCTCCTGTATGCACCCTGAACCTGCAAACATTCGGTTAAAGGATGATGATCCAACTGACTGAGCCCTACCGGCCAGGGCTCCTGGGTTATTTTTCAAAATAAGTAACATTCTCCCCTCTCTCCCCCAACACACAAAAATCCCTTGGAACAACATTAATTGTATTAGTGACTAAAGAGTGTTAAAACTGCTCACTTGAATGGCACCAGAACAAGTAAAGGCCTGCAATTCAGTATTTAAATCTGCATGTTTCACAATCTTTCCAGAGTCTGTCTTCTTTTTTCAAACATCAGCATCCTTCCCAGTCCAACATGTGAGCCTTGAAAGCTATCATTATCTCTGCCTCTAGCAGACAATCCATATCAAAACAGTTGTACACATAAAACCCTAACGACATCTTGGCTCGCTCTGATCCAGCTGTTTGAGTGAATAGCAGTTGGTGAACAGAGCCTGGAACATGGGGAGGCCTGAGGCCTTATTTGCTAATGTGCGTCGCCAGCTGCTGCTTTCCGTGGGCTTTGCAGGCAAGGCCTGGATGTTTGCCAGGTGCAGTAGGAACAAGAGAACGTGAGGAATCTCTGAAGCCCTTCCATTTACTCCTGTCTGTCAGCATTTGACACCCTTTGCTGTTGAGTGCTTTCCCCAGGGCCAGGAGGAGACCCTGCTGGCTTAGGCTGTGACAACTGCTTACTCTCGGTTCCTTTTATACACACTATTTAACACACACTGTCCTTAGCACCTAAATAAAGACTTCTGAGCCTTGCTTTTGGTAGTCCACTCAGCCTTGCATGGCTAATCAGGCCAGGAAGGCTAAGCAGTTCCATTTTTCTTAGGACTAATGCACTCTAAGAGGCTATGAGAAGAATGTAAATGTTGATATTATTTAATTCCCCCATTTGGTTGCATATTTTTGCCAGGAATTCAATTAATATGTAAATGTATATACCAGAACAAATGCGTGGGTAATTTAATAATCAATTTTTATTTATTGTTTTCCTAAATGTAGTTCCGAGAGCAAGCTAAATTATTCGTTGTCCAAACAAATCAAATAAATTGTTTCTACGTGATCTTGTGATCTCTTTATTATTTAAAAATGTGTACTTTAAGTAAATTTTAACTTTTTTTGCTATTAGGCTTCTGATATTGAAGATTGATAATTAATGTCAAAAGAGAGGAACTCTTGAAAATACATATGCAAAGCAGGCACTATATTGTTAAAGATTAGGAAAAATGAGGTTCAAAAGAAAGATTAGATATTTTTATGAAAATGTCTTTTTCTCCTCGATATTGGGTCAGGATAACTTGATTTCAATTGTACAGTTCCAAAAACAAAATTGTTACTGATTTTTAACATTTGGAATCTACTTTTTTTCCAAAAGACTACATGAACACATAGGGCTCAAATTTATTTACAACACACTAAAGTGGAATATTTGCAGTTTAGTCAGGGTAAATCGTCATTATAAAACTAATCATCACAGGAGAGCAAGAACTCAAGCACGATTCACAAGACAGTTGCTGAATGAGAGGACATAGCACGCTCTAGAACCACCATTTTTGGAGAAGATTAAAACCACCTCAAAACCCAAAATCTTATGCTCACAGAAACTTCAATAATGCCTGATTCTCCTCCTCCTTCAAACTGTGGCCTCTCCTTCATGCTGGCCTTTTCCATGAATGGGGGACTCCTACCATTCAAGAGATTTTATGTGTTAGAAGAAAATGCCATTGAGAACTTTAAAACTCATGGCTAAAAATTACACTCGCTAGAGATCATTTGAGCAATCTTTAATTTAATTAATTAAAATTGTATATAGTCTCCCAGGAATGAACCAAAGATCAGACATTGAATGACATCAGAAAGTCACAGAGGGAGAGAAGAAACCCCATCTCTCAATGTCCTCAGTGTCCTTGCCAGGCCCTGGTCCTCCTGGACCAAACTCAGCTTCTGTTCCTGTCACATCCCCTGGGAAGGGGCATCTTAGTGGCTCTAGTGTATGCTGTCTGGATTCGTTTTTATAAGTATAGCTGAAAAAGCAATTTTATACCATTACATTTGATTCCTTCCTTTTGCGAGATGGGAGGTAGTGCCCCACAGTGGAGGGAACCCTGCTCACGACCTCATCAGCTTAGCTCTTTTTTTAATGAGGTATCTAACTTTCCCAACCTCTGTAAAGAGTGGTGACAAGTTTTCAACAACAAATATTTCTTGAGGGCCTACTATGTTCCAGGCACTGCTTCAGGTACGCAGTAAGGCGTGTGACCAAGCACACTGAAATCTTTGCTCTTATGCAACTCACTGTCTAGTGGGGGGAGAATAGTCACATGACAGATGCAGTTTGTGGGACAGTGATAAGGTTTAAGGAGATGAATATGAGAGAAATATACTGACCATAAATGCTTGCTTTACAGTGTGATGGTGAGGATGAACTAGGATAATGACAAAGAAGATGGTTTATAAAATGTAAACTTATTTTTGTGGTTGTTGCCTGTATGCATTACCTTTTGTGGGACATGCTGCTGTTTATCATTTGTTGTCATCCTTGAGTCTCTTTCCCTGTCTAGTTCTAGCTCATGACGAGGCATGGGATAGTTGTGATCATGCACTCTGGCAGCCCAAAGCATGTGTTAGTGGAGACCTTCCCTGGGATAAGCTGGGCAGCTTATGTCACAGAGCACAGGGTTTCACTGTGCAAAAATATATTTAGATCAGATAAAGGTTGAACTTATAACCTGGATTTTAATAGCTCTCTGATCAAGGTTAATAGGCTAACTAATAGATACAAAGTTCAAAAAATTTAATGCATAAGAGGTACTCCAGTTCATAGTACACCATTCTCTGCCATCAACTCTGTACACATAACCTCTCCCTTGGATCACAGTGAGGGCCAGGAGGTTATGGGGTATAGTTATGCCTTTTAATCACACAGTTGGAAAGATGTTTTTTACTCACATCCAAGCACCTCATTTCGGATGGCTTCATGCCAACACTATTTGTCTCCTATTGTTACTGTTAAACCATCAACACCCATGTTACCGAGCTCGGCACTGTGCTTCTGTCAGCCCTTGAAAGCGCTCCTGTGCCCAGCTCCAATAAAGGAAACACGAAAATGTGCAACAGGCAAGCTCAACTGTTAATCGATGAGGGTCATCTTTCAAAATTTCAGTTAATGGCAGGACATGAAGCCTCATGGACTGAAAGCTCTGTTTTATTTAAAAGGGCGTGAGCCCTGGATGAGTGGCTCAGTTAGTGAGAGCATTGTCTCACGTACCGAAATGTTGCAGGTTTGACCCTTGGTCAAGCTCTTATGGTTAGAGTCATGAAGCCCCCTCCCCCTTTTTTTTGTATAAATTATGCCTTTTACTTCTGCACTACGAAGTGTAGGCTGAGCTTTGCTCATGGGGCTATAATCTTATATTAAAGTGTATTCAAACATGCTAATGTCTGTTCACATCTCCTCTGCTTTGATGTGCCCAGGGAAGGGACTGAGTAATGCGTCTTATTTTCAGAACGCTTTCAAAGATTGCCTGCATTGAAACAAAAAGAATGAACTGGAAGGATGGCCGTGAAGAAAATTGGGAAACGGCACGAGACACGGCCTGTGGGGGTTTGTGGTTTACCTATGAGAACTAGCTCTGTATATTTACAGCATCACAAGTCAGCTGAAATGATTCTTTATGCTGCATTTAAACCTGAAAATTTAACTGAATTTTATACTCTCCACTGGAATGCTAATGTGATGTTAGTAACAGTGGAGATGTCAAGTGGACTATTGACTTCTTAACATCGGTTCAGAAAAGTGATATTTGAGTTCATTTAGAGGCTCTTAAATCATTAGATACACATGACATTCACTTAAAAGTACATCTCAAGAAGCAAAATTAAAACCTGATATTCTGCTTGGGCCAGCCAGCTTTCTTGTGCAGAATATTTGTTGCTCCCAATTTATTGCAGACTTGAAAAAAGTACAATTTTAAATTAGTATTTTATTATGGAAATGTTTCAATAATCTTTTAAATAATATATTATAAAACATTAAAATAGCATAAAACTATTATAGAAAAAGGCTAGAAATCCTCCTCCATTGAGGATAGTATTAATAACTTGCTAAAATCAGTCTAGGAAAATTATAATGTCTTTTAGTTCCTTTAAAGTATCTGACTCTGTAAGTGACCTTAAGCTTCTTTAAAACAATTAAAAATTTAAGTATTTGTCTGCCAAAATTTTATACCATGTTAGATAATGAGATGAGAGTAGTTCTACATAGTCTCTATATTTCTGGGTATACGTAATTTAGTTACTGTTAACATTATTCAGTCATTTATGCTTTTATTCACGTTGAGTCATAGAAGGTCAAGGTCTCAAAACTAATCATAAAAACTGACTGCTATTCATGCTAATATAATAACCCTTTCTTTAAAACAACTGCCAATAAATTTCATTATAAAAAAGTTATTAAAAGGGTTAAAAACCTATTAAATGTCAAAGAATTTGCCTCACTGAAACTCCTAATAAAGAAAAGAGAATAGGCTTTCTTTCTGAATTATTTAAATCTTTACTGACTGTGCACTGAACCATGAAATTAGAAAAGTGTTATTATAAGTGTTCTCTGCTTTTTAGAAAAGTTGGAGCCCAGAATGTATCACGCCATAGTCTTTAACTAGACTAGTTAAAGCAGCAGGCTTTTAATCCCCAATACATGGCTTATACTGATATAAAGGTCATAATTAAAAATCTATCCTGTAACTTGGTGATAATAGAATTTTTATTACAGAAACATACATGTTCCTTTAGAATATGTGAGCTACATGTTTAAGTTTTAATTTGGACACATACCTTTAATTTTTTCATCTTTCAATGTCCATCATGTCAATGTCCATTAACATTAGACCCACTTAACCAATAATTAGGTTTAAGTAGAGGCTAATTGTAAAGCACAAAAATTAAGAATCGAATAATATATCATTTGTAGGTTAAACATCTACCTAATAGATGTTAAAATAGATAATTATTGTCTAAAGAGTTTAAAAATATCTTAATTCTGCAGAATTATAACCCTATATGATTATGATGTAATATAAGTTTGGGTATCAATTATGAAAAGTAGCAAATATACTTTTCCATATTAAATCCATTTCTCCAGGAAACTACACTTACACAGCTGATTGGAGCTGGGTTATGCCTAACAATTGGTTAATTATCCACAAATTAGTCAGTGTCCTCAAGTGCTTTGTGCTGGCTAGCCTTTGGTAATTGTGGTCTTAAATTCTCTTATAAAAATCTAATACTTCTTTGCCCCAATTTACATATTGCGCATAGTACTAAGTTTATACACAGTGCCTTATTTAACCCTCACAATACCGGGGGAGAGCATCACACCTGTGAAGAGCCCAGGGCTCAGAGAGGGGGTTCTTCATTACTTAGTGGACCAGCAGGAAGTAGTCACAGGCTGCTGGACCTCAAAGCCCATGGCATAGCAATGACATCCTGGCTATTGACTCCGTATGCATGTATGATCTGATATTTTTAGGTGTTCCTTTAACAAAGGATGGCTTGTAAAGCTTGCTTGGGAAGATGCAGCTAGAACCTAGAATGACTGGAAGGGAATTCAGTTAGAAATATCTTACTGAACACTTATTCTACGCCTGGTATTATGAAAGATCCTAAGGGAAATAAAGGTAGAGAAGACTGTCCCTATCCTTGAAGAGCTCACAGTGTAGGGAGACACACTATAATACACATCAGAGCAGGTTAATTCCTGTAAACAGAAATACAATGCTATAGAATTGCAGAGGAAGGAGTGTGACTTCTGAGCAAGGGACTAATGGCTGACAGATGGGACTGAAATGTGCAAATAATGCTGCAACAAGGAGTCTGTCTGCACTGCATTGCATTGAAATTGTGGTGAGCGTCACTGAGGACTAAGAATGCTTTAGCATAGCAAGACATCTGAAAACTGGAAATAAGTAGAATTTGATTCTGAAGACAATATGATTGACACCAGACACACTCTCTGATTATTGAAGGGTCGTTATATCTGCTATGTTTTCATAAAAGTAATGATTTGTCTAAGATAACGTGATATGTAATCAAACACAAATAACATAATTATGTGGCTCTTCCACAAAAGTAAAGAATGATTTTAGACCTTAAAAATTCAATATACAATCAAATCATACTTTAAAAAAAATGTGACTAAGAGCAATCTGATAGTTTGACGTCTGTTTGGCAATTAGCACTTTTATTTTCAAATATTTTATTTTCTGAATATTAACATAGTTAGAGACACAGTCTGCAGCTTTAAGACTACGTATCAGAATATATTCTAAAGTATTATGTTGTTCTAACTGGTAGAAGCCAATAAAACACACTAACATTTGATGCTACATTAGCAGAAAGACCACTTTATCAGATCCTGAATATAGGCCTAATGTTTCAAAAATAACTTGGGTTTTTTCATTGGGTCATAAAGAATATTTATAGTCATACCAACAGTAGTCATTTTTATCTGGATCTTTCCAGCACTCATTTGATTAGCTAAAAACGTTGCTACATCAATGATGCTTTCATGAAACCACTGACTCAAACATTTTGATCAAAACCTTCCTTTACATTGCCCTGCTTGTCAATCAGTGCAATTCACTTGTTAGTGAAACATGTTATCGGGGCGGGGGGGGGCAGGAAAGAAAATAAAACTTTCTGCAAGAAAAGGTGGGGATGCATCAGTCTTACTGTGGGTCTAGGTTGCAGACCGTTGCAGAATGCTTTGCCAACTTCTCTGGTCCAGTTAAACACCAGGTTCTAACGGAAATGTAATATATATTCCTTTTATAGTGAAATTTGAAGTATTTCAAGGGCATGAATTTTCCTCTCGGTAATCATTTTGCCATGTTGTGGCTGTGCGGTGTGGACTGAGTGTTTGCTGATCTGTGGATGTGCCCTCCTGAGTGAAAATGCATTTCTGATCTTTAAAGTGCAATGTGGCAAAGAGAAAGGTAAAATAAAATAAAGTACTAGTCAGCTGAGAAGTTTGCTTGGTTGGACTTGTTAATAAAGATTTTAATATGCCAGGGGGGTTTATTTTTAAATTAGAAGTAATACTGAATTTATTATTATATTACTTTAATCCATAATTTTTAGTAATAGCATTAACATTATTTAACAACAACAACAACAACAAACAAACAAACAAACAAAAAACCCCTGCTATCACCTTAGATAAAGCCTCAAAGCCTATTGTGAGGCTAAATCCATACACTAATAGAGCTATTTAAACAAGAAAATCCTGTATTGTAGAGGAGTTTCCTTGCATTTAGTTCTACAAAGATTGGTATATGAGAAGTTATGCTGACTGACATGTGCATATTCATCAAGCATTGGTTCAAAGGGAAAAGCCCAACAAAAGCAGAATTCTGGAAATTGAAAATGATGAATTATTTTAGAATTTGCATAATGACTAAGCTGATGATCCCCAAACATTTCAATGCCACCACAATAAAAACATGAGCATCATTTGTTACTAAAGGAACGTCCACAAGGCACCTGATAGGAATAGTTGTATTAGAATTTCCTTTTGAATACACAAATGTTTATGCTTTCTATACTTTTCTTAAGCAAAGTCATGAGACAATATTAACTTAGGTATGTTTTCCTCAAATAATAGCTCACATTCTAAAAATACTTAATTGTCCAAAGGGTCATTCAGAATAGAATTACAATCTTACTAAGCAGTCAGTTACACACATTGAAACTTGCAACTCTGCTGACCCCTTATTCCCTAATAATAAAATAATCCAAATAGCAATGTGAAATCAAGTGACTTTTAAAAGAATGTTTAAATATATGTACCATTGCAAGGCAAGATATTTCTTGCAAGTTATGAAAAATGCACTTTGCTCATGGGTAAAATGTAGTTTAATGATATGGAAATAAGTTCACAGTTCCTCTGTATTATATTTACAATTTTGTATCTAAAACATATTTAATATCTCTAGCATAATTATATGACCACAAGATGACAACTCCAATAAATGGAAAAATCTCAATTACATCGATCAATTGAAGGGAAAAAAAAAACCTCACACCATTAAAGTCTAGAGCCTATTATAAGGGAACAAGAAAAAGATATCTACCCTGCAGTTTTTAAATTTAAAACCATATGATCATTTTTCAGCATCTACATTTATAAAAGCTAATAGAATTTTCCAGTTACAATTTATTTTCTGAAGAAGAAAATGCTCTTGGAAAAGAAAGAAGTCAGAATCTTTTGAAAAAGTGCATTACATTTTATTTGCCCTTTCACAGGCTAGTGTATTTGATTAAAGACCATAAATATTTATATGTTATTTTTTTCCTTTTTTAATGAAATGGAAATAGTTTTTTTTAGGGCTTATGTCCCTTTCTACTCTCACCCCCAAACTTCTATTGGATGCTCACTAGGTGTGACACACACAGGCACTGTCAGGATTTGGTGGGAGTGGGTGGCAGGAGAGTAGGATGGTGGGGGTTGGGAATCATAGAAAAGGGGAGGAGTCGAGATGTACAAGCTCTACACTCGCTGTCTGAAGGGCAGCCTTCTCAGAGACACTTGCCCTGATAAGCCTGTAAGAGGAGATCCATCCTTCCCATCTCAGGCATCTTCTTTACAGCACAATCTATAATTATCTAAGAAATGACTCTGCAAACATTAACATGCACATGAGTCCCTGGGGCTCTTCCTAAAGGGGAATCTTTGGAGGAACCTCAGATTCAGCATTTCTAACAAGCTCCCAGGTAGTACCAATGTGGCTGGTAGATAAACCCAAGTTTGAATGGCCAGGTACCAATCAGTGTGTCTCTAGATTGTTTGGTTCTGAAGAACTGGGATCAGGGAGAATTATGCAGAAGTAACTCAATTGCAGGTCCATTTGATAAAGCTCCAAGCTTTCCCAAGAGAGCTTTGTTTTTTTCTGGTGGATTCATTTGCTAATAGTCATGCCACTGGGCCTACCCACTGACAATAGGGCACTTTGACCTGGCATTTCTGTGGGCTGGACTGCTGAGAGAGTTCTTTCATGCAGGTATCTGGTTATTATTAATTAACAGGGTATAAAGAATGGAGGGTCTCCACCCAATAACATGTTAGAGTTCATTGGCTAATGTGGGAATAAACCATGATTCTTTGTCTTCAAAAATTTTCTAAATCTAGAGTAAAATCTTTTTAAAGTACTTAGTTATTTAGAGTTTTAACATATTAATAACTTACAGAAGAACTAAATAAACATAAAATTACAACTAAATAAAATTTGTGGGATGCAGCAAAAGTAGCTCTTGGAGGGAAATTTGTATCAATAAATGCATATATTAGAAAAAAGTCTAAAGTCAATAACAAGCTTTTGTCTCAGGAAACTAGAGAAGAAAGAGCAGTGTAAGTCTGAACCTAGCAGAAGAAAAGAAATAATAAAAATTGGAAGAGAAATCAATGAACTTGACAACAAAAAATAGAAAAAAATCACCAAAGACTAAAGATATTTCTGTGAGAAATTAACAAAATTAATAATCTGCCAAACAGGCTAACCAGCAAAAAAAAAAAAAAAAGAGAACATAAATTACTAATATCAGAAATGAAAGAGGTATCATCACTATTAAATTTGATAATTTAGATAGTGGAAAAAGTCCTTACAATTAAAAAAAACACCGAAACTCATACAAAAAGAAACAAATAACCTAAATAATTACATATATTGAATATTAAACAAATTAATCAATAATTAAAAATCTTTCAAAAGAAGTCACCAGGCCCAGATTGTTACTACTGAACATTTAAAGAAGAACCCATACCAGGGAGGTCCAAGATGGCAGCAGTGTAGGTGGATGTTACCTTCACCTCCCAGGACCAAACTGGAATTACAACTAAAATATAGAGCAATCAACTTGAATAATCAACTGAAGACTAGCTGAAATGAAGTCTTATAACCAAGGATTTACAGAAGAGGCCACACTGAGACTTGTAGGAAGGATGGGGATGCAAAAAGGGCTGGCCCTGCTTTCATAGGTGGTGGCTGAGATTCTGGAGGGACATCTTAGCTGCAAAGGTTTCCCCTGAGGAGCTGGGGTTTCAAACCTATGTTGGGCTCCCCAGGCCAGTGCATCAGAGCTGGGACGAGGCTCTGTACATATAACATCTGTCTGTGAAACTCAGAGGATATTCTGTCTGCACTGCAGGGAGAAAGAAAGGTCAGCTAGATACACAGGGCTAGTGCACAAAATCTCATTCTCAGCCACTCATCCTGTGCTCCAGTGGAAGGAGGGTGGAGCAAACTAGAATTGTGTGAGGAGAGACTGAGTTTTGTGGCTCTGGTGAGAGAGCTGATGGGACAGCAACCAGGATCCCTGTGCTGAGTCATTCTTCCATACCACAGCCGTCATCTTTTTTTTGGGTGGAGCACTCCCCTCCATATGACATCATTCAGGGGGAATGCAATAGCTCTAACCCCCACCCCCCCCCCGGGACTCTGTGCAGCACAACTCTGCAGAGGTTGTGCCCTGCTGAGGAGTCAGTTGCCTGGATATGGGCATACTCAGGGGGTGTCTGTGACTGAGTTGTGAGGCTTTGGGGTGGAGGCCATTCTCTTCACTTTCTCATGAATGTGACTGGCACCTCCCTTTCATGGGAGATCTGCTAGCCCCACTCTCTGGTGGCCCCGTCCTCTTGACTCCTGGTGGCTTTGCCCTGCCAAGGTCTGGACACAGTCCTGTATAGACTGAGTTGTGTGGCTTTGGGGAAGGGGCCACTCTCCCCACCTTTCCTCAAGCCTGACTGATACTTCCCCATCCTCCTGATTCCCAGCGGCCTACCTGCTGAGATGGAGCTCCTGAAAGAATCTCGGACAGACTGAGTTTTGTGGCTATAGTGCAGAAGTCCCCTTTCCCTCCCACACCCAACTGGTGCAGAGTCCTCCCTTCACAGGGCCAAATCTTCATCTGTTTGGGCGTAAATTCTGCAGGCCTCACTTTGATGAGTCCCTGGGACCCTTGCTCTGCTGCAAAAGTGTGTGAACACCCAGTGAGTGGCAGCTATATTTGGTACACCCTGGAACAAATATTCCAGAAAATTCTATGCAACAAAAAAGGACCCCAGGTAGCCACAGCAATCTTGAGAAAGAAGAACGAAGTTGGAGAAATCACACTACCTAATATCAAACCATAGTATAAACCCATAACAACCAAAACAGCATGGTATTGGCATAAAAACAGACATATAGGTCAATGGAACAAAACAGAGATTACAGAAATAAATCCACATCTTTGTGTAAATTAGTATTTGACCAAGGCAGGCAGCAATATACAATGGAGTAAAGATAGCTTATTCAGTAAATGGTGTTGGGAAAATTGAACAGATACATGCAGAAAATGAAACTAGAGCACCTTCTTACACCACACACAAGAATAAACTCAAAATAGATGAAAGGCTTAGATGTTAGGCTCGAAACCATAAAAATCTTAGAAGAAACCATACGCAGTGAAATCTCAAATATTTTTCATAGCAATATTTTTATCTGATGTATCTCCTCATGGAAGAGAAACAAAAGAAAAATAGACATAGGGACTACACCAAACTAAAAAGTGTTTGCACAGCAAAGGAAACCATCAACAAAATGAAAAGACAACCTCTGATTGAGAGAATATATTTGCCAATGATCAATCCAATAAAGGGTTACTGTCCAAAATTTATAAATAATTTATAAAACCAACACAGAAAAAATCCAATTAGAAGTGGGCAAAGACCTAAATGGACACTTCTCCAAAGAGGACACACAGATGGCCAATAGACATATGGAAAGATGCTCATTGTCACTAATTGTCAGAGAAATGAAAATTAAAACCACAATGAAATATCACCTTGCACCTGTCAGAATGGCTATCATTAACAAATCAGTAAATAAGTTTTGGTGAGGATGTAGAGAAAAGGGAACCCTTGTGCACTGTTGGTGGGAATGCAGACTGGTGCAGCCACTATGGAAAGCAATATGAAGTTACCTCAAAAAATTAAAAATGAAAATGCCTCATGGCCCAGCAATTTCACTTCTGGGAATATATCCAAAGAAACCTGAAACACTGATTCAAAAGAATATATGCACCTCTGTGTTCACTGCAGCGTTAGCTACAATAACCAAGCCATGGAAGCAGCCCAAGTTTCCATCAGTAGATGAGCGGATAAAATAGCTGTGGTACATTTACACAATGAAACACAACAAAAAGAAAAAGATGAAAATCTTACCTTTTGTGACAGTATGGATGGACCTGGAGAGCATTAGGTTAAGTGAAATAAGCCAGTCAGAGAAAGACAAGCACCAAATGATTTCACTTGTATGTGGAATCTAATGAATAAAATGAACTAGCGAACAACAGAAACAGATTCATAGACACAGAGAACAGGCTGACAGCTATCAGAGGGGAGGGGTGTTGAGGAGCTGGGTGAAAAAGATGAAGGGATTAAACAAAGAAAAAAGGCTTATAGACACAGACAATAGCACGGTCATTACCAGAGAAAAAGGTTGGTAGGGGAGGTAGAATAGGACAAAGGGGGGATGAATGGTGATGGAAGGAGACTTGAATTGAGGCTGTGAACTCACAATGCAATATATAGATTATGTATTATAGAATTATACACCTGAAATCCATGTAATTTCATTGAGTACTATCATCCCAAGAAACTCAAAAACAAGGAAGTCATAACAATTCTCCACAATGTCTGCAGAAATTAGGAAGAGGAAACACTTCGTAACTAATGCCACAAGTCCAGAATCAGCTTAATACTGAAACTATATAAAAACACTGTAAGAAAACGTTAGACTAATAGCTCTCATAAACATAAATGCAAAACCCTTAATAAAGTATTCACAAATTGAATCTAACAATGTATAAAAATAATTAATTGTACACCACAAATATAATTTATTCTAAGTGTGCAAAGCTAGTTCCACATCAGAAAACCCATCAGTGTAATCCAACACATCTGCAGGCTAAAGAAGAAAACATAATCTTATCAATTGGTGTGGAAAAAGCACATGGCAAAATACAATCCTATTCATGCTAAAAATCTTTAGCAAACTAGGAATAGGAAAAAGTCTTCAACATTTAAAAAATCTACAAAACCTCACACCTAACATACTTAATAGTGATAAACTGGATGTTTCCCCCGCCTCAGCTCAGAAACCAGGTGCGGTGTCCCCTCTCACCACCCCAATTCAACACCGTGCTGGAGGCCCCACCTAGTGCAATAGTAAGTTGAAATGAATGGATGCCCAGCCTGAAAGGAAAGAAGTAAAACTGTCTCATGTGCAGGTGACATCATTGTCAACAGCAACGACAAACTCTTGGAAATAATAATCAAGTACAAGAAGTATGCAAGATAGAATGCTTTCTTATATACCAGTAGACAAAAATTAGAATTTGAAATTAAGAAAATATGATTTACAGTAGCATTCCCTAAATGCAATATTTAGGCATGGATGTGACAAAACACGCACAAGCGTTACATACAGAAAACTACAAAACACTGATCATCAAAATACATGGGGAGACTTATGGAAGATTCAACATTGCTAGGATGTCAGTTCTTCTCAGCTTGATCTATAGATTCAATACAATCCCAATCAAGTCTCGACAAGCTGTTCTATAGATATTGACAATGTGGTTTTGAAGTTTTATGTGAAGGCAAAGAACCTAGAATAGCTAACACAGCACTGAAGAAGAACAAAGTTTGAGAACTCACACTGCCTAATTTTAAGACTTACTACAAAGTGATGGTAATAAAGACAGCATATTATTGGCAAAAGAATAGATGCATGGATCAATGAAACAGAATAAAGAGCCCAGAAGTGCACCAACAAAGAATATAGACGCTGATCATTGGCAAAAGAACAAAGGAAAGTCAATGGAGAAATAGAATCTTTTAACACATGATGCTGGAAAAATAGGGCGACCTATGCAAAAGAAAAATGTACAAGATCTTTTATTTAGTACTGGTGGGAATTAAAATGATACAGACACTTCGGAAGACAATTTGACAGTTTTTTTTACAAAATATATAATTTAGTAGTCACACTCCTAGGTATTTACCGAACTGACTTGAAAACATATGTCCAATCAAGAGCCTATAAATGTTTATAAGCGGATTTATGCATAATTGCCAAAAAGTCCTTTAAACAAACTGTAGTGCATCCCTACAGTGGAATAGTATTTAGTGATAAAATTAAGTGAGCTATTAAGCTATGGGAAGGCATGAATGAATCTTCAATGCATATTGCTAAGTAAAAGAAGTCAGGAAAAGCTACAAGTGTATATAATTCTAATTATATGACATTCTAGTAAAGGCAAAACTAGATAAGGTAAATATCAATTGCCAGACATTTAGGAGGGAGAGATGGTTAAATAGGTAAAACAAAAGAATATTTGAAGGTATTGAACCTATACTGTATGATAGTATAATGGTGAATACAAGAAATTAAGCATTTGTCAATACCCAGAAAACTTCACTGCACAAAAAGCAAACTTTAGTGTATACAAATTAAAAAAAAAATATTCAGGAAGTTGGAGAGCCCCAATATGGAATGCAGAATGTGATAAAAGATTCTTAGTGCATTGCAAATACATGGAACAGTTTCATTAAAGGGGGGGT
>PVKM010003811.1:0-55314 GCA_004027735.1 Carollia perspicillata
GTGTGTTTAATATAACTGACCTTTTTTCTTTAATTTCTTAAAATGAATGCTTTGAAATATGGTCGGTATATTTTTACTTGTTTATGTAAATGTTTAATTTTATAAATTTCTCTCTAAGTATTTATTTAGTTGCATTCAGAAAATCTGATATTTTGTATTTTCATTTTACATTTAAAATTTTTTTGTTATTGTTTTTCAAGTACAGTTGTCTCCATTTCCCCACCACCACTCTCCCCTGTCCTACCTCTCCTTGCCTCCCACCCTGAATCCTACCCTCATTGGCTTCGTCCATGTGTATTTTATTTATGTTCCTTAAATACCCTCCCCCTCTTTTCCCCCATTATCCCTCTCCCCTCTGATTACTGTCAATTTGTTCTTTCTTTCAATGTCTCTGGGTATATTTTGTTTGCTTGTTGCTTCTTTGTTTTGTTGATTAGGTTCCTTGGCAGTGTATTTTCATTTTAATTCAGTTCAAAATATTTGTTTAATTTCCTCTTGTAATTTCCACTTTGACATGTGTTATTTGGAAGTATGTTTTAATTCAAAAAACTTGTGGACTTCCCTTAAATCTTCACACTATTTGATTTTTAGTTTATTCTACTGTGATTCAAAATAAACTTTGTAATTTATAATTTTATGAATATTTCAAAGGTTTGTCACTTGGAATATACATTGTCTTTGTGACTGTTCCATGTTCACTTGAGTAGAATCTGTAACATGTGGATGGCTTGTTTGTTCTCTGAGTATCAATGAGGTCAACTTAGTTGATAGTGTTGTTCAAATCATATATAAACTTACTTATTTTCTGCTTCATTTTCCTCTCAGTTTTGTAGTGATATGTGTAACTCTCCAACTTTGTTTGTGGATCTATTTCTTTGTCTATTGTAGTTCAAGTACAGTTGTCTCCATTTTCCTGCTACCACTCCCCCACTCCACCCTCAGTCCTACCCACTTTGGCTTTGTCCATGAGTCCTTTTTACATGTTCCTTGATGACCCTTCCCTTTTCCCCCTTATCTCCCTCCCCATCCCCTTCTGATGATTCTCAATTTGTTCTTTGTTTCAGTTTCTCTGTTGTATTTTGCTTGCTTGTTTGTTGTGTTGATTAGGTCCCACTAATGGGTGACATCATATGGTATTTGTAATTCTCTACCTGGCTTATTTCACTTAGCTTAATGCTCTCTAGTTCTCTATTTCATCTTTAAGTTCTATTAGCTTTTGACTCTGTTTTAAAATGCTGCTCTTAGGTACATATACTTTAAGATTGTTGTTTCTACTTAGAGAAGTGTGCCTTTGCCATAATACAGGGTCAAGCACAGATAACACCTCTTTTTTATTACAAAATCACAAGCATGTAATCCTGTAACAAAACAATATCACAGTGAAGCATAACATGTGACATTTTAGGTGAAATGTTAAAAATAAAACTATAAATTATTACACCCATCTTATTATCTTGCCAACTAGACTCAAGCTGCCTTACTTCTGCTGGACCATGTATAATGTCCACCTTTATCCCTGTTAATATTATATTATTTATTCATCTAATGTATGTTTTATCTAATATTCATATAAATATTCCAGCTTCCAATTGTTTAGTTTTTGAAAAAATATGTTTATCTGACATTTTACTTCTAATGTATTTATGTCTTTATCTTTAATACAGATTTGTTGTAGGTAGCACATTGATAAGCTGTGTTTTTTTTATCTAACTTGACAATTTGTTTTTAATTCATGAGTGAAGATCATTCACATTGATTGTTATTATTGATATAATTAAATTAAATTTTATCATTTTGGATGTTTTCTGTGTGTCTCATATGTTTGTTTTTTTCTGTATTAGGATAATTCAGCATTTTTATGATTTTATTTCATCTCATTATTGAATAATTATTTGTGTATCTTTTAAAATTATATTTATTCTTGCTCTGCAGGTTATCCTTAATTATGGAGACTCTCTCTGCAATTAAAGTTAACAATTCTCCAGTTGTATTAGGAAATTAAAATAATATATTCACTACCATCCTTAATGCTAGCATTGTCATACATTCAATTTTTACTTATGTATAAATACACAATGATTTTCTACTTGTTGATTTCTATTGTTGCTTTAGGTAGTTATATTTTATAGTAATTAAAATTAGAAATGAGGAATTTTACTTTCACAAAGACAAAGACAATGGTTAGGGAAGGATTGAATGTGGGAAGTGGGAATGGGTAGGGAAGGAGAGAGAGAATAACAGGGGAAAATGGGGACAATTGAGTGACAATACAATAAATAAATAAGCCTTGCCTGGTGTGGCTCAGTGGATTGAATTATGGCCTGTGAACTAAAGGGTTGCTGGTTCGATTCCTAGTCAAGGCACATGCCTGAGTTGTAGGCCATGTTCCCAGTAAGGGGCACAGAAGAGGCAACCACACATTGATATTTCTCTCCCTCTCTTTCTCCTTCCTTTCCCCTCTCTCTAAAAATAAATAAGTTAAATATTTAAGATAAATAAATAAAATAGAATTTAATCTCTATGATTTCGTATGTATATGACATTTCTGAATAAATAATTTTACTTGTAAAAAAAAGAAATAACTTTAAGTTGAGAATGTTCTTTACATTGAGTATTTGCTATCTATTTATCCATAATATTTGTCTTTAATTTGAAGGTTTAAATTCTTATATTCAAGCTTATAGACTCCTTTATAGGGTTGTGCATTGGGGCTTAGATATGTTTATATTTATTCATTAATGTGTTGCTAATTAAAAAGGTGTTTCATTAAACTTGTGAAAAAAAGACTAAAGGGGAGAATGAACATGTTGAAATTAAGGACCCCTAGGCTCTAAAGTAACTTTAACAGTTGAGCTGTTAAAAATAATGTGGGTAGCAAGAGTGTCAAAAGTATCTATCACATACTGCAGTGTATGAAATGCAAAATAAAGCATATATAGCAGGTAACATTAAAGAGTATTTTTTTAAGTCAGACTATATATAGGCATTTGAGTCATTTCACTTCTGGCTAATTCCTTAGAAGTTAGTATCATATCTACACATATTTCACTTTTGCTAACCTAATAAAGCTCTTGATTATACAATTGGTTCAACCTTCCATTACTAATAGAAAAATTATGGTTTTCAATTCTTTACTATTAAGTGCTTAAGTTAGAGATAATTAGATTATGGTCCTTTTGAGTCATTAAGCTTCAAGAATTAGTTAATGTAAGAACTCTGTACCTGATCTAGCCCTTGGGTAAATTATGCACTAGGCAAACTCTGCCTTTCACACCCTTGTGTATTTTATGCATTCTGGGACCCCTCACTTTCCATTATCTCTATGCTTTCCAGTGATCTCAATAGTGCCCCAATGATGAGTATAAACACCTCATAAGATTGATGTTTCAAAAGTTCATTTTCATTATTTCTATAACTAGCATTAAAAAATGTTATTCTTCAATTTATAAAAACTAAGCTAGGTTTTGATGTGTAAACCATCCTATTACTATATTGCAAAATAATATAAATTACTGTCTTTAGTCATCCTACAAATAGAGAATACCTGTTAGCCAAAAAGCATGTTTGAGTACATAGATGGAAAAAATTAACAAAACAATATAATAATATGCAATCCAAAAAGGTATAAAAGTGGGCAGTGAAAAAAGTAAGTCTTCTAAATTTCAAAAAAACAAAAACAAAACAAATAAGCTTGAAAAAGTCAGGCTAGAGGAAGAAGCAGAGCAAAATGAAAGCTATTTTGGGCATCTCCAATAGATAAGTAAAAACAAACAAACAAACATAAAATAATGGCAATTATTTTGGCTATGATATATACTATTTAAATTATTTATGCATGTTTAAATTATTTTATAAAATATTTATTTGAATTATTATTTACAGATTGTGTGCTAGATTCCAGAGATAATACGATGAGTGAAACCAGTTTCTGTTCTCATGATATTTACTGTTTGTTGAGGGAGACAGACATTGATCAAATAATCATTACTATTCCTATGATGTAAAAGTGAATGGATGAAAAGAGAACAAAGAGAAACAATTTTAATTCTTAAGAAAGTTAAAAATTTATTTCAAAGGAAATCATACTGGCAAGGTGTGGGGGGGCTCCGCCCACAGACACCCCCTCCCTGTGTCTACTACAGATGAAAATAATGCTACCAAGACATGATCTGCTTAAGGAGGAAAGGTGGATAGCTTCTCTCAAGGGAGAAGGGCCCAGAGTCCTGTCCTCAATGTTTTTTTATTAGGTTTGTCATAGACAGGGATACAGGTAAAGCTCATCAATCAATGTCAGGTGGCAAGGATCAAACAATAGATAACATTTCAAAGAAATATGACGGCTTAATCTGAGCCAGTGTCTGTCAGGTAAGAGGGTTGCAAAAACTTTAGGAGACATACTCTTTTCCTGCCCGGACCCTTATCATATGGATGATAGCACTCTTAGCAAAGCAGACTTCATAGGACTTTACGAGATCTTTCTTATGCCCGATTACCCTGGAACCCGCTCTAACCAGCAGAGGGCTGCACCCCCTCCCAGTCAAGATTCAGGCTTAAGTGGATTATAGCCAGGAACGCTTCTCCCAGATGGAAAAGGGACTCGGCCTATGTCAAAATAGCTTTGGGCGGGGTGGGGTGAGGGTCCTTTGCTCTCACTTGCTACAGCCCCTGAGTCCTTTCTTGATGGCCTCCCACATGATCATGTCTGTTTGGGTTGCCTCTCCTCTGAGGGGTTGTACCCATAGACTGTGACTAAGCAACCAAATTTTTGGGGCTAGAGATGGCAGAGGCAGCGCTCTTGCCAGGGAGATAAGTTTTGTTTCCTCAGTAGCTCACTGAACGGAGGTTGCTCACTCAGCCTTAGCCACAGGGGGTGGTTACAACTCCTGAAACCAGACAGAGTGGTTCCCAACAGCAGGGGTGGAAAGGAGAGGATTGAATGTGGGAGGTGGGGGGGAGTAAGTGCAGGAAAATGGGGATAACTGTAATTGAACAGCAATAAAAATGAATGAATGAATGAGTCAATGAATAAACAAATAAATTTCCGAGGAAGTGAAATTTGAGCTGAGATCATAAAAATGAATAAAATCAAAGATAAAAGAACAAGAATCATAAAGGAACTAGCATGTCTAAAATCCCTGTGATGGGGAAATGCATGGCTAGTACAAAAGATAAGAAGTAAAACAAACAAACAAACAAACAAAAAATTAAAGGAGTAAGCTAGTTTGGCTTCAGCAAGGACAGCAAGAGAAAATGTATAAAACTGAAGCCTAATTGTAGTTAAGTTTTGTTTTTTTGTTGTTGTTGTTAATAGCAACTGGCAACCATTGAAAAGATTAAAGTGTGGGGAAGATATGACCAAAATTGTAGTACTTAAAGGGAACGATGAAGTAGAATGCAAACAGTGGCAGAGGGAGAAAAAAGTAATTACAGATTCATTATATATTTCTTTTTTTATTGTTGTTAATCTACCATTGTCTCCATTTTCTCTCCACTTTCCACCAACAAAACAAACAAGCAAGATTCAACACATATTTCAACAATAGCAGAAATTACACAAGTGGTTGAGGAAGAGTGAGGTAGAATATATAATGGGATAAATATATCATTTTTACCATGAATAATGCACATTTTTTGCCCAAATATTTTAGGGAAAAATAAGGATGCACATTATATATTCTCAGCATTAATTCTGTATCCATATAAATGTTTTTAATTCTATTATTTATGTTTATGTGTTAAAGTGTAAATCTAGAAAGCAACAGTATCTGTCTGCAAAATAATACCCTGGAATATGAAAGTTGGTTTTGTTTCTAAATATAAATAAATAAATACTTGAATTAACAATTAAAATGAGCTTTTTGTCCTGGAAGTTTACGCCAAAAATGTGGGTGTGCAGTATACATGGCAAAATACGGTAGTTTATTCAATATATAGTGTTAGGAAAATTGGACAGATACATGCAAAAAAATGAAACTAAACCACTATTTTACACCATAAACAAGAATAAGCTCAAAATGAATTAGAGACTTAAATGCTAGACTTGAAACCATAAAAATCCTAAAATAAATCATAGGCAGTAGAAGCAGAGACATTTCTTATTGCAATACTTTGTTCTATCTCTTTGGACAAGGTAGACAAACAATAAAAAATATGCAAATGGGACTATATCAAACTAAAAATTTTTGAGCACACTGAAGGAAACAATCAACAAAATGAAAAGACAATGCACTGAATAGGATAACATGTTCACCAATGATACATATGATAAGTGTTTAATGTTAAACATTTATAAAGAACTTACACAACTCATCACCAAGGAAAGAAAAATCTAATTAAAAAATGGGCAAAATGTTTGAATAGAAACTTCTTCAAAGAATGCATACAGATGCCCAATAGGCATGAAAAGATACTCAACACTACTAATCATCAAAGAAATGCAAATTAAAACCACAATGAGATATCACCTCACACTTGTCAGAATGACTATCATCAATAAGTCAACAAACAAGTGTTGGGCTGGTTAGGAGGTAGAGAAAAGGGAACTCTAGTGCACTGTTGGTGGGAATGCAGATTGATGTTGTCATTGTGTAAAGCAGCATGGGGTTATCTCAAAAAAATTAAAAGGCAAATGCTTTATGACCCAGTGAATACACTTCTGGGAATACATCCAAAGAAACCTGAAATACTAATTCAAAAATGCAAGTCTATTTTCATTACAGCTTTATATACAATATCCAAAATTTGAAAACAACCCGAGTGCCCATCAGTAGATGAGTAGATAAAAAACTGAAGATACATTTACATATGGCAATACTACTTGGCTGTAAAATGAAGAAAGTCTTACCCTTTGTGACAGCATGGATAGACCTGGAGAGTATTATGCTTATTGAGATAAATAAGTTAGAAAAAGACAAGTACCACATGATTTCACTTATATGTGGAATCTAATGAACAAATTGAGCTAACAGAATAGAAACAAATTCATAGATACAGAGAACAGGCAACAGCTATCAGTGTGGAGAGGGTTGTAGGGAGTGGGTGAAATGATTAAACAAACAAACAAAAAAAAAAGAGTCATAGACATGTACAACACCATAGTGATTGTCATAGAGAAAAGAGGTAAGAGGAGGTTCAAGAGAGTAAAGGGGGAATAAAAGAGGGGGAAGGAGACTTGACTTGGAATTGTGAACACACCATCCAATACACAGATGATGTACTACAGAATTATACATTTGAAACCTATATAATTTTATTAACAAATGTCGCTGCAATAAATTCAATTAACGATGAGAATGAGGCAAGTATAATAATTCATAGCTTCTTATATAGCCTAAAACAATGCATATATATTTTTCTGTATTAGGTACTCTCAACTGTCCTGATTTCCTCTCACACAGTCTGTAGAGAAATCAGATTTTTTTTAAAATTGTCCTTTATAGATTAGTACTGTAACACCCTTGTGTGAAGGTCTATTTTTTAAAAAACTGTCTATTGCAACTGACCATAGCAAATTATACTTCATTTATACATATGCAAAAAAAGTCACTACAATTTTTATGAAAACCAACTGCATTATCTGTAAAACAACTACTTGTCTAAAAACGAAAAGAAAAAATATCCAAGAAACACAGTATGAACAATACAATTCATTTTTTATTTTCATTTTTAAATGTTGTTCAAGTACAGTTGTCTACATTCCCCCCCACCACTCCACACTACACCAGCCATCCCCACCTCCTAACCCTGATCCCAACCCTCCCTTGGTTTTGTCCATGTGCCCTTTAGAGTAGTTCCTAAAAAACCTTCACCCTTCCCCACCCATTATCCTCACACACCTGTGCTCTGGTTACTGTCAGTTTGCTCTTAATTTTAATGTCTCTAGTTATATTTTGTTTGCTTGTTTGGTTAGTTGACTAGGTTCCACTTAAAGGTGAGCTCATATGGTATTTTTCTTTCACCACCTGGCTTATTTCACTTAGCATAATGCTCTTCAGTTCCATCCATGCCATCGCAAAAGGTAGGAGCTCCTTCTTTCTGCTGCATAGTATTCCATTGTGTAAATGTACCATGGTTTTGTGATCCACTCATTTACTGATGGGCATTTAGGTTGCTTTCAACACTTGGCTATTGAAAATTGTCCTGCTATGAACATTTGGGTACATAGGTTCTTTTGAATTAGCGTTTCAATATTCTTAGGGTATAATTCTAGCAGTGGCGTGGAACCGACTTTTGACATGGCAGTGCCACTGCTGGGATTATATCCTGAGAACCCTGAAACAGCAGCCCAAAAGAAACTATGCACCCCAATGTTAATATAATTTCTTGATTCTAAAAAGCATTGAAATGTTTTACCAAATCAATTTTTGAAGAAAAATATATACAATTAAAAATGTATTAATAAGCTCAGTCTGCCATAATAAAATATCATAGACTGGGGACTTAAAAATGGAAATTAATTTTCTTACTGTTTTGTAAGCTGAAAGTTTTATCAGGGTACCCATATGATCAGGTTCAGGTAGTGATTCTTTTCCTGTCTTACAGACATCTGTCTTCTTCTGTGTCCTCACATGGTGGAGACGAAGGAAGGATAAGTTCTATGGCACTCCTTTTTATAAGGACACTATTCTTATTGTATCAGAGACCCACCCTTACAACCTCATTTAACATGAATTACATTTTTGTAGGCTAAAATAAGTGAAATAAACTAGGCAGTGAAAGGCCAATATCATATGAGCTCACCTATAAGTGGAACCTAATCAACAAAACAAATAAGAGAGCAAAATAGAACCAGAGACAGTGAGATAAAGAGCAAACTGACAGCAACCAAAGGGGAGGTGGGAGGGGTATTATGGGGAAAGAAGGGCTAAGGGTCAAGTCAAAAACATGTATAAAGGATCCATGGACAAAGACAAGGGTGAGAGAGTTGAAAGTGAAACGTGGGGTGTGTGTAGGACAGGTGAGTGTAAAGGGGGAAAAATGGGGAAAATTGCAATTGAACAATAATAAAAAAGGGAAAACTGTCAATCGGAATTTGCCAGCACATTAAAATGATTATACACCATGATCAATAGGGATTTATCTCTCTGATGCAAATCAATGTGCAGAAATCATCATGATACACTACATTAACATACTGAAGTATATACTTCACATTATCATCATAATACATACAGAAATACTGATGAAATTCATACACTTTCATGACAAAAAAATCAACAAACTATGTATAAAGGGAATATACTTCAACAAAAATAAAGACCACATATGTCAAGCTCATAGCTAACATTATACTCAATGGTAAGACATTGAAAGCTTTTTCTCTAACTTTAGGAACAAGGCAAAGATGACCACTCTCAACATTTCTGTTTAACATACTACTTGAATTCCTAAACAGAAAAATTAGGCATAAAAGGAAATAAAGTAAATCCAATTCAGAAAGGAAAAAAGTAAACTTCTCTCTGTTAACAGGTTGCATGATTCTATATGTAGAAAATTTAAAAAGTACCACCAAATACCCTGTTATAACTTATAAATGACTTCTAAAAAGTTTCAACACATAGCCCTGGCTGATGTGTCTCACGGGATTGAATGCTGACCTGGGAATCAAAGGATTGCCAGTTTGATTCCCAGTCTAGGGTACATGCCTGAGTTGCGGGCCAGGTCCCTGGTGGGGGATGCATGAGAGGCAACCACACATTGATGTCTCTCTCCCTCTCTTTCTCCCTCCCTTTTCTTCTCTAAAATAAGTAAATCTTTTTTTAAAAGTGTCAACACACAAGTCACAGGCAAACATCAATTGTGTTTTGATACACAAGCAATGAACCATAACAAAATAAAATTAAGAAAACAATTCCATTTACAATGGTATCAAAATATTTAAGAGTTAACTTAAACATGGTGGTAAAGACATGCACACTTAAAACAAAAATAATAATAAAAGATATTAAAGAATACACAAATGAATGAAAAGATACCCATGTTCATAGATTAGAAAATTAATATTATAAAAGGTTCACCTTACTAAACTGATCTGCAGATTCAAAGGTATCCCTGATAATATATCACTGACATTTTTATATACATAGAAAAAAATCTTAAAATTCAAATGATATATGAAAAGAGCCAGAATATCCAAGCTGATGTGGCAAAATAAATAAAAAACTGGAAGCATCACACTTCTTAATTTCAAAATATATTACAAAGCTACAATAATTAAAGTAGGTTGGCATTAGCATAAAGGCAGATGTGTATAGGCATATATATTATGGAACAGAATAAAAATCCCAGAAATAAATTTATGCACATATGGTCAACTGCTCTTTGATAAGGGTGCCAGCCCATACAATGGGGGAAAGGATGCTCTCTTCAACCAAAGGTGTTTGGAAACCTGGATTTCAACTTGAAAAATAGGAGAAAAATTGTATCATCACCTTAGGCCATGCAGAAACAGCAACTAAAAAGGATTAAATTCTTAAAAATAATACCTGAAACTATACAATTCCTAGAAGAAAACATATGGAAATGCTTCTTAATACTGATCTTGGCAAGGGTTCCTCAGATGTGACACCAAAAATAGAGGTAACCATATCAAATGCAGACAAGTGGGACTGCATTTTAGCAGAAATATATTAAAGTTAAATACAAATTTTAATTTTCTTGTTTTTAATTGATGTAACTAATAATACCATTCAATTAATTGAATAATAACCATAATGTATTCAATTCTATATATACTTATACACACTTATGTATAAATTAAATGAATGAGAACAATAGCACAAGGGAAGGGAGAGAGAATTTATAAATATTCTATTGGTATAAGGTTCCTTCACTACCTGTGAAGCAGTGTAGTGTAATTTGAAAGTCGATTTGAATTAGTTATAAATGTACATTGCAAGTGATAAGGCAACCACTAAAATGTAAGAAAAATAACTACAGCTAATATGCTAAGACAGAACACAATATGAAATCATATGAAATGCTCAATTAAAAACAAAAAAACAGAAAAGAAAGCAAAAATAAGAACAAAGAATAAGGATAACAAATATGAAAAAGTAACAAAATGGCAAATTATTAATCCAACTACATCAACAATGAGGTATCACCTCACACCTGTCAGAATGGCTATCATCAATAAATCAACAAACAACAAGTGCTGGTAAAAATGTGGAAAAAAAGAACCCTAGTACATTGTTGATGGGAATGGATACTGGTGCAACCACTGTGGAAAACAGTATGGAATTTCCTCAAAACATTAAAGACGGAACTGGCTTTTGACCCAGCAACTCCACTGCTGGGATTATACCCTCCTGAAACACCAATTCAAAAGAACCTATGCATCTCAATATTTATAGCAGCACAATTTACAATAACCAAGTGCTGGAAACAGCCTAAGTGTCCATTAGTAGATGAGTAGATATAAAAAGCTGTGGTACATTTATGCAATGTCATACTACAGAGTTGTAGACAGCAAGGAAATCTTACTTTTTTTGATAGCATGGATGGAACTGGATATTATGCTCAGTGAAACAAGCCAGTCAGTGAAAGAAAAATACCATTTAATCTCATTTAAATGTGGAAAGTAACAAACAAAATAAATTGATGAATATAATAGAACCAGAGACATGGATACATGGAACAGACTGACAGCTGTTAGAGGAGAAGAGGGAGGGAAGGGCTGGATGAAAGAAGGCAAAGGGATTAGCCAAAGAACATACATCCATAACACATAGACACAGACAATAGTGTGGTGATAGCCAGAAGGAAAGAGAAGGTGCTGGGCTTGCGTAGAGGTGGACAAAGATGTGGGTGAAATGAGGACATCTGTACTAAAGTCAATGAGAATAAAGTAAAATAATAATAATGGTAATAATAAACAATAAATTTTGTACAACAAATATCTAACTGCAACAATTAAAAATATTCCCACCAGCAGTGAATGAGAGTTCCTTTTTCTCCAAACCTCTCTAAAACACAATATTACTTGTCTTGCTGATAATAGCCATTCTAACAGGTATGAGGTTGTATCTCATTGTGGTTTTGATTTACATATCCCTAATAGCTAGTGAAGTTGAGCAACTCTTCATAAAAGATAGAAATTGTCAGAGTGAACTTCAAAAACAAGCCCAAATATACATTGCGTACAAGAAATGTAATTTAAATTTAAAATTATCTATCTATATCTATATCTATATCTATATCTATATCTATATCTATATCTATATCTATATCTATATCTATATCTATATCTATATCTATATCTATATCTATATCATCTATATCTATATCTATATCTATATCATCTATATCTATATATATGTTGTGTGTGTGTGTGTGTGTTGGGAACCGCTGTCTGGTTTCAGGAGTTTTAAATGCTCCCCATGGCTAACACTTGGTGAGCGAACTCTGGATTGTAAGCATTGAGGAAACAAAACTTATCTCCCTGGCAAGAGCTCTGCTTATGCCATCTCCAGCCCCCCAGTGCTTGGTTGGAAGTCAATAACAGGTATGACCCCTCAGAGGAGAAGCAACCAAAGTAGACATGATCATTTGGGAGACCATCAAGAAAGGACTTGGGGGCTGCAGCAAAGTGAGTGCAAAGGACCCTCACCCCACCCCACCCCCACCTATTTTGACATATCCTGAGTCCCCTTTCCATCTGGAAGTGCTTCCTGGCTGTAATCCACTTAAGCCTGAAACTTGACTAGGAGGGAGGAGGGCGTGTAGCCCTCTGCCAGCTAGAGTGGTCTCTGGGGTAATCAGGCATAAGAAAGAATATGTAAAATACTGTGAAACCTGCTTTTATTTAGAATGCTCTCAATTAAATAAGGATCCAAGCAAGAAGTGAGTTTGTTCCTCAAAGTTTTATGGCTCTTTAGCTATCTGACCCTGACTCAAAATAGGCCTTCAGAGTTGTTTGTTATCTATTGTTTAACCTTCACTGCTTGACATTGATTGATGAGCCTTACCAATATCCCTGTGTGTTATGAACCTAATAAATACCATTGTGGTAAGGACTCATGGCCTTTTCTGCCTTGAGAGACTGGCCCCTTTCCTCCCCAAGCAGATCATGTCTTGGTAGTATTATTTTCATCCGTTGTGGGCGGGGGGGGGGGAGGCTGCAGGTGGAGCCCAACCCCACATCTATATTTAATATATATACATTAATATATATTAAATATATATTAAAAGTGATGAAAAATATTCCATGCTAAAACTAATAAAAAGAAAGGAGTAGCTATATTGATTTCTGATAAAGTAGAAACTTCAGAGAAAGAAATGTTACCAGTGATAAAGTGAAGCATTACATAATAATAAAGGTTAATTATTCCCCAAAACAAAACTTTGTCATAACAATACTGCAAGAAATAAATTCCTGTTTTGTATAAGTTGCCCTATCTATGGTACTTTGTTATAGCATCCCAAACAGACTAACACACATATGATCTAGAAACCACACTTTTTCTTTACCCAAAGAGGTTAAAAAATAATTTCCATTGACTTGTATATTCATGTTTATTCCAGCTTTATTTATAATTGCACAAATCTTGGGAGCAATCACAATGTGTATCTGTAGGTAAATGGATACATAAACTGATAGATCCAATGATGAAACACCATTCAGCACCAAAAATGAATGAATTATTAAATCACAAAGTGATGGCAGACACTTCAATGAATATCCCTAATGAGGGAGTTCTGTCTGAAAAATCTACATATTGTACTATTCCAATTATATGACATTTCTTCAGCTAAAAAATTATGAGGACAGTAAAAAGTTCTCTATTTGCCACAGAATGGCCGAAGAGATAGATGAATACATGCACCACAAAGAACATTAAGATCAGTCAAACTATTCAACGTAATCCTACAATAGTGGATATATATATATATTAGACATTTGTCAAAACCCACTGAATGCACAGTACAAAACATAAACTCTTCTGTAAATTATACACTTTGGGTGATAATGTAGTGTCAATGTAGGTATCACTCTAGTACACTGGTAGTAGATAATGTTGATGATGAGAAAAGTTATGCTTGTGTTGGGGACAGGAGATATGTCAGAAATCTCTATACATCCTGCTGAAATTTGCTGTCAAACTAAACCTGCTATAAGAAATAAAATCTATTATATTGGTCTATGTGTCTGTTCTTATGCAAGTACCAGAACATATAAAGTATTTGGGATCCCCCATACTTTGTTCTTCTTTCTCAAAGTTGCTGACACTATTTGGTTGTTTATGGTTTCATATAACTTTTTGAAATATTTGTTCAATATCTTTGAAATATGTCATTGATATTTTGATAGGGATTGCATTGACTCTATATATTGTCTTGGGTAGTATGGGTATTTTAATGATGTTAATTCCTTCAAACCATAAACACGGTATATGCTTCTACTTATTTATGTCTTGATTAATTTATTTCTTCAATGTTGTGCAGTTTTCTGAGTACAGGTCTCTTACTTCCTTGGTTACATTTATCCCTAAGTATTTCATTTTTCTGTTGATGTGGTCAGTGAGATTTTTCCTCAATTTCTGTTTCTGATATTTCATTGTTAATGTACAAAAATACCTTCAATTTCTGAATTTTAACTTCTATCATGAGATTTTATGAAATGCATTTGTTAGTTTGAGTATAGAATCAAGTCAGAATGGAGAGCTGGGAAATAAACCCATGATACAATGTTCGATTAATATTTAAAAAGGGACCAGGAACACAAAATGGAGTAAAAATAGACTCTTTAATAAATGGCATTGGGACATCCGTAAAAGTACATGCAAAAAACTGAAACTAGCCTGGTCAAGATGGAAGTGTAAGTAGATACACTCCACTTCATTGCACAACAAAGAGAATGATAGCAATCAAATTGAAAAACAAAAAACAACCAGAACACCCTGAAAATAAAACTGTGTGGAAGTCTGACAGACAAGAAGTTAAAGAAGAAACATTCATCCAGAAGGAAAATAAGAACAGGGACTGGTAGCTGGGATGGAAAGAACACACTGCAAGGCAGTGGCTGGAGGACCAGGTGATAGGAAGCAAACTGGGCAGTTCCACATTAACATACAGATAAGCCAGGAGGAAAAACTGGGGAGAGATACAGACTATCCAAATGAGAGTCCCAGGGGAGGAGGAAATTAAGCCTG
Source organism: Carollia perspicillata (assembly GCA_004027735.1). Taxonomy (NCBI): domain Eukaryota; kingdom Metazoa; phylum Chordata; class Mammalia; order Chiroptera; family Phyllostomidae; genus Carollia; species Carollia perspicillata. The sequence continues at coordinate 15,153 of PVKM010003811.1, forward strand.
AAAATATCTGGCTTTAAAAACTTGTGTGGGATGGGACAGTGGGAGAAACTCCCAGTCTTGCAGAGAGTCCACTGGAGGGGAATATGGGGTCATAGAACATACACAAGCCCACCCACCTGGTAAATAGCATGAGGGCAATGCCTGAAAGGGTACAATGAGCTTTTGGGAAGCAGAAGAAGTGGCTGAAGGCAGGGCAAGATCTGAGCAAGTGGCATTGTTCCCTCTATGACCCCTCCTCCACATACAGTGCCACAATGCAACAAAGTTGGTTGCCCAACCCTAGCAAATACCTAAGGATCTGCCACCTTACAACATAACAGGGGGACCAAGACAAAGAAAACAAACAAACAAAAAAAAAGGCTCAAAGAAAAGAAAAATCAAAACTTAAAAAAAAAAAAAACCGAAGGGGAGAAAGCCAACCTATCAGATACCAAGTTCAAAATACTGGTATTCAGGATGCTTACAGAAATGATTGAGTTCAGTTGCAAAATGAAGGAAGAAATGAAGGCTATGCATAGTCAAGTAAAGAAAAATATACAGGGAACAAACAGTGAATGGAAGGAAACTGGGACTCAAATCAACAACTTGGAACAAAAGGAAGAAATAAATACTCAACCTGAATATTTGTTCTTCAGAATGAAGAATCAATAATTCAAAATGCAAGGAGAGACCTGGGAACTCTGGGACAACTATAAATGTTCCAACATCCAAATCATAGGGACACCAGAAAGAGAAGAGGAGAGGAAGAACCTGAATACTTATTTGAAAAAAAGAATGAAGGAAAACGTCCCCAAGATGGTGAAGGAAATAAACATATAAGTCCGGGAAGCTCAGAGAGTACCAGATAAGGTGGACCCAAAGAGAAACATACGAGGACACATCATAATTAAATTACCCACAATTAAAGATAAGGAGATAATCTTAAAAACAACAAAAGGAGAGAGTTACCAACAAAGGAGTTCCCATACAACTCTCAGCTGATTTCTCAAAAGAAACTTTACATTCAGAAGGCTCCGTAAAGAAGTCATCAAAGTCATTAAAAGCAAAAACCTACTTAGAAGATTACTCTGTTTGGCAAAGTTATCATATAGAATAGAAGGGCACATAAAGCACTTCCAGGCAAATGCAAAGTTAAAGGAGTTTATCATCACCAAGCCCTTATTATATGAAATGTTAAAGGGAGAGTTACCTAAGGAAAAAAAGATAAAAACTATGAACAGTAAATGACAACAAAATTAAAATATCAATAACCAAACCTAAAAACAGCAAAAACAAAAACAAAAGCAAACTAAGCAAACAACTAGAACAGGAACAGAATCACAGAAGTGGAGATCACATTGAGTGTTATCAGTGAGGAGAGAGTTTGGGGGAGAATAGGGGGAATGTGCAAGAAAAAAGAAGTATAGTAGATAGGTACAAAATAGAGAGGTAGAGTTTAAGAATAGTATAGGGAATTGAGGAGCCACAGAACTTATATATATGACCCATGGGCATGAACTAAGGGGTGGTACTAGAACACAGGGGGGTACCAGGAAGAGGGGGATAATGGGGAGAAATAAATGGGACAACTGCAATCATAGAATTAAAAAAAATACTTAAAAATGAAACTAGTCCAGCAACTTATCACAAACAAAAATAAACTAAAGATGGATAAAAGACTTAAATATTGTATGTGACATCATAAAACTCCTAGAGAACAACATAGGAAGGACAATTTTAGATATCTCACACAGTAATATTTTTACTAATACATCCCCTAGGGCAAGTGATATAAAGGAAATAATAAAGAAATGGGGCTACATCAAATTAAAAACTTCTGCACAGCTAAAGAAAATATCAACAAAATGAAAGGGGAACCATCCATATGGGAAAATATATTGGCCAGCAATACCTTGGACTAGGGTTTGATTTCAAAAATATATAAAGAATTCATACTACTTCATATCAAGAAGACAAGCAATCCAATTTTTTAAAAAATAGGCAAAGCACCTAAACAGACACTTCTCTAAGGAGGACATACAGAGGGCACATAGACACATGGAAAAATGCTCAACATCACTAGCCATTAGAGAGATGCAAATTAAAACCACAATGAGATATCACTACAAATCTGTCAGAATAGATATAATTAACAATCAACAAACAACAAGTGCTGGTGAGGCTATGGAGAAAAGGGAAACCTAGTACACTGTTGGTAGGAATGCAGACTTGTATAGCCACTGTGGAAAATAGTTTTCTGAAACTAGTTTTCTGAAATTCTTCAGAAAACTATAAATGTAACTGCCTTTTGACCTGTCAATTCCACTGCTAGGATTATATCCTAAGAACCCAGAAACACCAATCCAAAAGAACCTATGTGCCCCAATGTTCATAGCAGGTTATTTACAATAGCCAAGTGTTGGAAGCAACCTAAGTGTCCATCAGTAAAAGAGTGGGTCAAAAAAAACATGGTATGTTTAAACAGTGGAATACTACACAGAATAAAGAAATAAGAAACTCCAAAACTTAATGACAGCATGGATGCAACTGGAGAGCATGGCGCTAAGTGAAATAAGCCAAATGGTGAAATAAAATTATCATATGATCTCATCTATAAATTGAACCTAATTAACCAAACAAGCAAGCAAGAAAATATAACCAGAGACACTGAAATAAAGAACAAACTTACAGTAATAGGAAGGGAGGGGGTACTGGGGTAACGCAGGAAAGAAGGGAAGGGTCAAGTCAAGGAACATGTATACAGGATCCATAGACAAAGCCAAAGGGGTGTAGGAGTGAGGGTGGGAAATTGGTGTGGGTAAGATGGGGGAAAATGGTAGTGGGAAACTGGAGACAAGTGTATTTGAACAAAACTAAAAAAGAGAAAGAAAACATCAATAAAATTAAAAGGGAATGAACCATATGGGAAAACATACTTGCCAATGATACCTTCGATAAGCATTTGATCTCCAAAATATACAAAGATCTCACACAACTCAACACCAGGAAGACAAATAATAAAATTAAAAAATGGGCAAAGGACCTGAATAGACATTTCTCATAGGGAGACATACAAAGGACCCCTAGATGCATGAAAAAATGCTCAATGTCACTAGTCATTAGAGAAGTTCTAATTAAAATTACAATGATATGCCACTTCACACTGGACAGAATGGCCATCATTAATAAGACAAGTGCTTATGAGATTGTAAAGAAAATGGAACCCCAGTACATTGTTGATGGGAGTGCAGACTGGTTCAGCCAATTTGGAAAACATGCAATTTCCTCAAAAAACTAAAAGGTGGAACTGCCTTTTGATCCAGCAATCCCACTATTGGGATTACATGGCAAAAATCTTGAATCATTAATTTGAAAAATCTAGGCACTTCAATGTTCATGGCAGTGTTACTTACAATAGCTATATTCTTGAAACTGCCTAAGTGCTCATCAGCAAAGGAGTGGATTTTTAAAAATGTGGTACATTTACACTATGGAATACTACACAGCAGAAAGAAAGAAGGAGCTTCTATCCTTTGTAACAGCATGGATGGATCTGGAGGGCATTATGCTAAGTGAAATAAGCCAGGTGGTGAAAGACAAATATTATATGATCTCACCTCTAAGTGGAACCTAATCAACAAAACAAACAAGCAAGCTAAATACAATCAGAGACATTGAAATAAAGAACAAACTGACAGTAACCAGAGTGGAGATGGGAGGAGAAAATGGGAGGAAGAGGGAAGTGTTTTCAGGAACATGTATTAAGGACATATGGACAAAACCAAAGGAGGTAGTATTGAGGGTAAGAAGTGGGGATAGCTTGGGTTGTGGGGAGTGGTGGGGGGAAAATGGAGACAACTGAACTTGAACAACAATAAAAACTGTGAAAAAATTATACTACATTTACACAACGGAATACTGTGCAGCAGAAAGAAAGAAGGAGCTCCTACCCTTTGTGACAGCATGGATGGAACTGGAAAACATTATGTGAAGTGAAACAATCCATGACCTGAAAGACAAATACCATATGATCTCACTTATAAGTGTAGCTTAATCAACAAAACAAACAAAGCAGTAAACTAGAACCAGAGACTTGAAAATAAAGAATAAACTGACAGTGACCAGAAGGGATGGGGGAGAGGGATAACTGGTAAAGCAGGGGAAGGGGAAAGCCAGGGAACATGAATAGAGGAGTCACAGGCATGGAGAATGATAGGGTGATTGACTGTGGATAGGGCAGGGCAGGGGAGAGCAATGGGGAAAAAGGCTAGACAACTATATCTGAATAAAAATTTAAAAAGAAAAAGTAAACAGTAACACAAATTAGTGCAGAAATCAATTAAATTGAAAGCAAGAAAAATACATAAAATCAATACAACCAAAAGTTTGTTCTTTAGTGAGATCAATGAACCTTAATTATCCTAAAAGAGTAAATATTGATAAAAATGATCATACTATACATGAAAAAGAACTATAACTATACATTCCAAGGACATTAAGAGAAAAATATACAAATATGCTGAAGTATTCTGTGCCCAAAATTTGATATCTTGAATGATATAGACCAATTCTATTAAAGACACATACTAGCATAAATCCACAGAAGTATATATGTATATAAACTGAATAACCCAATATCTATTAAAAGAATTAAAACAACTGTAACCCACCCCTCAATTCTTTTAATATTGTATCTGTAAATGATGACTTGTTAACTAATATGTAAATGCAGATTAACTGTCTGTTTGCTTAAGAATTCTAGGACCCCACTTCAAGAAGTAGACTTCATGCTTTGTGACAGCATGGATGAACTAGAGAAATTATTCTAAGTGAAATAAGCCAGGTGGTGAAAGACAAATACCATATGGTTTCACCTCTAAGGAGAACCTAATCAACAAAACAAAACAAGCAAGCAAATATATAACCAGAGACACTGAAATTAAGAACAAAATGAGAGTAACAGGGGAGGTGAGAGGGATAATGAGGGAAAATAGGGGGAGGTCTATCAAGGAACATGTACAAAGGACACATGAACAAAGCAAAATGGGGCAGGTTTGAGGGTGGGAGGAGAAGATGGTTGAGGCAGAGGCCATGGTGGGGTGAAGATGAAGACAACTGTACTTGAACAATAAAAAAAAAAAAAAGAAGCAGACTTCAATCTCCAGATATCCCAGTTCTAGGAAATTTACTGACCTTCAATTAGTTATATACAGACTGTGCTGACTTGCACTAACCCCCTCAAAAGAGAACTATCAACTTTCTCCTTGTGATTTTTGTGTTATGATTTTTCTTTCTCTTCCATCCTTCTAAAATCTCCTGGCCCATGACCAGTTCTTAAGATTGTCTTTGATACATTACTGCACCAACTTCTCAGTCTGCTGTCTTGAATAAACCTACTTTTATTTCACCAACCCTTGTCTCTCAATTATTGTCTTTCAAGTGGCAGACAGTTGAAACTGGTTTTGTATTACAATGATAAATAACTTTCCAAAAACAAAGCACTAGGCTCAGACTATTTCACTGTTAATTTTATCAAATATTTAGGAAAGAAACTATTTAATTCTGCATAATCACTTCCAGATAACAAAACAACAGAACATACATATTTAATCATAATATGAGGCCAACATTACCCAAACCATTGTTATCAAAACCAAAAAAAAAAAAAAAGACATTGAATGAAAGGAAAAATATAGACTAATATTTTCATGAACATAGGGACAAAATCATCACCAAAACATTAGCAAATTAAATCAAACAGTATATAAAAATAACTATATAACACAACCAAGTAGGATTTATTCAAGGCTACTTTAACATTTGCTAATTAATTAATTAATTAATAGTTAATGATGATGTGAACTTGAATTTTTCCCTTTTTATTAATGTATTTTTCTGTTACCATTTATCCCCTTATACCCCTGTCACCCTGAAGTCACCACACTGTTGTCCATGTCCATTAGTCCCTTTTCCATTTTGTTCAATCCCTTCACCCCTCTCCAAGAGCTGTCAGTCTGCTCTCTCTGAGTCTGTCTTTATTTTGCTTGTCAGTTCAATTTGGTCATTAGATATCACATTTGAGTGAAATGACATGGTCTTTGTCTTTCTTTGACTGCCTTATATCACTTAGCATGATGTTCTCCAGGTCCCTAAGAAAGAAGAGATCATGTGGTCTCAGCACAATAATAACATGATAAATACATGTGATCAATGTACTAATTAGTATTATTGGGGTTATTTCACAATGTATATATATGCCAAAACATGACATTATACACCTTGAATAAAAACAAATTTTATTTGTCAATTATATTACAATGAAGTCAGAAAGAAAGTAACCATTCCTTGCCATTCATATTTATTATGGATTCTTCTGTAATAGATTTGGGATTTTGAAAGCCTTAATTTAGGAATGTATATGATGCAGAATTCAGTCTATGGTAGTTCATTTGTTAGTTACCCATCAAAATGTTAAACTTAAGTTAAATTACATACACATATAGAGTACTGTTTGAAAAAGCTGTCTTTTAAAATATATTATAGGTAATACATAAATAAATATATCACAATTCATCTTTGCTTGCCTCTATTGGTAAATGAGCTGATAATGCTACAATGTGTTTTATTTTTCTCACAGATAATATCTTGGACAGAAAATAATAGAAATACTCTTAGATAATAACTTAAATATGTTTGCCTTCGAAGCCATAAGAATAAAACATAATGAGAGTTATATGTTAGATGTTTATGGATGTTTTCATGGATGTTGGCAATGTTAGTAATAATAATTTTATAAAATGTTAACATTTTAAAGCTCTTTTAAAATGTAAAAACAATTTGCCCTGGCTGGTGTGTCTCAGTTGATTGAGCACCAACCTGGGAAGAAAAGAGTTGCTGATTCAATTCCAGATCAAGGCACACACCTGGGGGTAGACTAGGTCCTCAGTAAGGGCATGTGAGAGGCAACTACACATTGATGTTTCTCTCCCTCTCTTTCTCCCACCTTTTCCTTCTGACTAAATATAAATAAAATAAAAATATTAAAAAATTTAATTTACATTAGCACCAAACATTTACAATTTATAATAATAAATATGACCAATTATATACAAGAGCTCTATGTGGATAGCTACAAAACAGTTATGAAAAACCACAGATCTAAATAAATGGAGAGATAATTCTGTGTTCATAGATTAGAAAATATGATATTGATTCAAGATGGTGGCAGAGTAGGTAAAAACTACACTCACCTCATCCCACAACGAAACTGGACAACTAAAACATAGAGTAATCAACCTGAATAACCAACTAAAGACTAGCTGAAGAGAATTATTTTAAATATATTTTATTGATTATGTTATTACAATTTCTTCCCCTCTTCCCTGCATCCCCCCTTCCACCAGCATTCCACAACCTTAGCTAATGTACATGGGTTGTACATATAAGTTATTTGGCTTCTACATTTCCCACACTATTCTTAACCTTCCCCTGTCTATTTTGTACCTACCTACCATTTATGCTTCTTATACCCTGTACCTTCCCCTCCATTCTCCAACTTCCCCTTCCCCAGTGATAACCCTCCATGTGACCTCCATTTCTGTGGTTATATTCTTGTTCTAATTGTTTGCTTAGTTTGCTTTTGCTTTTCTTTTTATTTTAGACTTGGTTGTTGATAGTTGTGAGTTTGTTGTCATTTTACTGTTCATATGTTTTATCTTATTTTTCTTAAATAAGTCCCTTTAACATCTCATTTAATAAGGGCTTGATAATAATGGACTCCTTTTACTTGACCTTATCTGGAAAGCACTTTATCTGCCCTTCCATTCTAAATGATAATTTTGCTAGATAGAGTAATTGTGGATGTAGGTCCTTGCCCTTCATGACTTAGAATACTTCCTTTCAGCCCTTTCTTTCCTGTAAGGTTCCTTTTGAGAAATCAGCTGACAGTCTTATGGAAACTCCTTTGTAGGTAACTGTCTCATTTTCTCTTGCTGCTTTTAAGATTCTCTCCTTATCTTTAAGGTAGCTTATATATTCTCTCCTTATCTTAAGTAGCTTAATGATGATATGCCTTGGTGTGTGCTTCCTTGGGTGAAACTTCTTTGGGAGTCCCTAAGCTTCCTGTGCTTCCTGGAATCTATTTCCTTTGCCAGATTGGAGAAGTTTTCCTTCATTATTTTTTTCAAGTAAGTTATCAATTTATTGCTTTTGCTTGAAGAGAATTTTTATAACCAACAATTTACAGAAGAAGCCACCTGGAGTCTGGTGTGAAAGGCAGAGACACTAAAAGAGCTGATCCCATACGCAAAGGAGGTGGCTGAGATTCTGGAGGGAACTCAGTGGGTGTTCCCCCTGAGTAGCATGAGGTTCTAAATTCCAAGCTGGGCTCTCCAGCCCATATCATCAGATCCAGGAAAAGCAGACCACATAAAATCTAGCTGTGAAAATCAGTGGGGATTCCATCCCCCAAAGAAAGATGAGAGTCTGCTAGAGATGCAGGTACCCTATTAAGTGGCCAGCACACAAAATATCATTCATGACAAGCCATCATGGGCTCTGACAGATGGAGTGCACCACAGAGAAGACTGTAGGTGTGCAAACAGATACTGGATCATGTGGCTCCAGAGAGAGAACTGAAAGGGCAGCTACCAGGGTCACTGTACTGAGTCACTCTCCCTCTCATCACCCACAGACAGCATCTTTCTTCGGTGGTGTACTACTTTCAATACAGCATGAAATTGGGGGAAAGCATTAGATCTGCCTTCCCAACTGTTCATCACCCGCCCTGCCAAGCTGACAGACTGCTGAGGAGTCAGCTTCCCGGGACAGAAGTGTACAGATCTAGGCAGACTCAGAGACTGAGTGATGTAGCTCTGGAACAGGCAATTTCACCCTCATTCCCCATGACCATGATGGATACCATCTTCACTAGAGTAGGTATACTAGGGTAATGCTCCTCATTCCCAATGACCCCATCCTGCCAGAATCTGGGACAGACAGAACTGTGTGGCTCTAGGGCAGAGTCCATTTTTCTTTACATGTCTTACTGGTGCAGAGCCCTCTCTTCGTATGTCCATATCAGAGTTCATTTGGGCCTGAATAACTCTTCTGACTTCACCCTGCTGACTCTTTGAGACCCCACCTCATCACAAAAGTTTGGTGACACCCTACAAGTGACAGCTGGCCTTGTTGTATCATGGAACTTCTGTCGATTGGCTTCAAACCCAGCACTTATACTGAATTTGAATTTACATAAACCTGGTAAATATCACTTGCCCCTACCTGGTGGCTCACTAAGAAATTACTTCACATATGACCAAAGGCTATTTGAGTGACTGAGCATAAGAGTCAGCCAGCAGCCAGAGGTGAATCTCTGGGCACCTTGTGTCTTTTGCTTACCTGATTTTGGGTTTGGAACTGGTGCAAGCTGTCCTGGATGTACACCTTGACCCTTCTCATGCATACTCAGGCCCAGGAAATTCAGCCACAAACTGTGGATAGCTTTCTAGCTCACAACAGCTTTCCAAGGGCCAGCCACAGGCAATGTCTGTCATTTATTGCACCAATGTCAGTGACAAAAGGTTCCAGAACCAACCCAATGGGCTCCAGACAATATATCAAATCAGAATACAAGCAGTTCCACAAGGAGCACATTCAAATGGAGACCTCAGCAGGTACAAAAACCTGCTAGGCAAATTCTGCTACATGTGGTCAGCACTTTCACAACAGCTTGCATATTGTTCTGAGTGTCTATCCTCACATTCAGCTAGCTAGTCTGAGGGTTAACTACATGCACAAACAGGCCCACAACAATCACAACTCAATTATAAGTGTAGGAGCCACATGGCCCACACAAAGGATATTTCCAGAACACCCAGTTCATGTGATCAGAGAGACTGAGCCACAAGGTCCCACTGGGTCCTATTAGACACCTACCTGTACTGGGACACATAGCAGATCTACCTAATTTACAGAAACAAATACAAAGGGAAGCCAAAACAAGGAGAAAAAGATAAGTGCCCCAAGTAAAAGAACATGAGTAATCTCCAGGAAAAAGGGAACAAAGTAAAAGAGAGGCAAACAATCTACCAGATATAGAGTTCAAAACAATGGATTTAGTGATGCCCAAGGAACTTAGTGAGAGAATCAGAGCATAAAAATACATAGAAACCTTAAGAAAGAGTCATTCAAAAATAAAAACATATAATATCTAAAATTAAGAATACACTAGAAGGAATCAACAGTAGGTTAGATGAAGCCGGGGACTGAATTAATGATTTGGAAGACTAGGTAGCAGAAAATACCCAATCAGAGCAGAAAAATTAAAAATTAGTAGTAAATCACCATCTTTACCAATTCTGTGCTGAACTTAGTGATCCACTTCCAAACAGTAGAATAAATAAAATGCAAACATAGTAACTACCATGAAGAATTATGACTTAACCAAGTTCTCTTGGTTAACACCACCAGTGATAATTCATGTGGATAATCCATCAAGTGATCCCTAAATATTATACAAGGAGGACATTTCACTTCTATGATGTTTCTCTTAAAATCCATGCATCAGCCTAATTATATTTTAATCAAAATGCAGATTAATGGACATTATACAAAATATCAATCCTGTTAAAAACTGTCAAGGTTATGAAAAACAAGAAAAGACTGAAGAAACTGTTACAGATCAGAGGAGATTAAGGGGACAACATCGTCAAATAAATGTGGTATGTGGGGATCGGTTTGCAAAGTGCAAGCCCTCCCTCGGCTTAGAAAATAGGAAGTTACAGAATGTTCCAGGAAGTAGAACATAACGGCAGAACTAGTTTAGTTGCTCAATTGGAAATTTTTGTTATAACCCAAGCCTCAGAGCAGACTGTCCACGAGCCTGGCATGTTGATTTAAACCAATCATATAATTGTCCACGCGCCGATCATGCATACAAATAACCAATATCTAACTGCCACATTTGCTTCTGTAAAACGCTTGCTTGCTCGCATTCATAAAAGACCCCTAGTTGTAAGCGTTGGTGTGACTCTCATTTGCAGCTCTAAGGAGCACTGTGTCTTCAGACACATTCAGAGAGTTCGCCCCTGCTCAGGTAAAACTTTGGCCAATAAAGTAACATCTTTGAAACCCTGAAAAGTCTCCGACATGTGTTCTTGCGATTGGTGGATGCTACATGGTATCCTGGAAAATATTTTGGAACAGAAAAAGATATTAGGTATGAACAAGGTAAACTGAATAAAGTATTGATTTGGATAATTGTAATATAACAGTGTTAATTTCTTAGTTTTGACACATAATGTATATAAGATGTTTTTAAAAGGGGAAATTCTATGAGGACTCAGGGTCTGTAATATTTTTGCATTTTTTCTGTAAATCAAATGTATTTATTGATTGTTGTTCAGGTACAGTTGTCCAGCCTTTTTCCCCATTGCTCACCCCTACCACCTACCCCCCACTCCAAACTAATACACTAAAACATTAATTTAAAAATATTATTTGCTCAACTACATCTACATCCCTTCTCTCTCTCTCTCTCTCTCTCTCTCTCTCTCTCTCTCTCTCACTTTCTCATGCACACATGTGAAACGCACATCACTCCTCCTAATTAATTTTTAGTTTAAAATTCTTGACACAATATGAAAGCGTATAAAAGTTATAAAAATATCAAATTAGCTGTTTATATTAACTAAAATAAAATTGACTGCCTGAATCAATTTTCAAATATTTAACTAACTTTTTGGTGTAATATAGCACCTTAAATGTTTTTATGAAGATGTCTCAGGGAAGAATTTATGTACTTGTGTGCTGGTCAAATACATACTGTCTGGTTTTCTTTAAATTATGACAGCTTTCCTGAAGTTACTATTGCAGTAAAAACTAAAAATTAAGGCTTATAAAACTAAATGTGATGATAATTGTTTAGTTGGATACTGTGTCATAACTCTGATCAAGATGAATTGCTTAGAATCTTTATACATTAGTGTGATATTTTATCAGAGTTTAGAATAAAAAATAGGAAAATATATCTTCGTAGTAAAGGTATTGAAGATGAACTATAAAACAAGCTTTTGGTTTTAGTAAGTATTTGAAGGTACTGAGGATTGAGGATTTGGTTTATTAATGCAAATTGTCACAGTTTGATCCTTAAGGAGTGACTTCCGGAAGTAAGAAGTAGAATTTGACATTTATTGAATTGCCCTCCAATGGCATTGACCATTTTCCTAAGACTGGTAGCAAGACCTCTAACAAATGTTAATTGTATTTGTGTTTTGGGGAAGATTTGACACAGTTCACTAGAAGACAGACCACTGACTCCTTAAGTTTGGCTATAAGTAGTCTCAACATGATAATGATCCACACTTCCTGCTTCCCTGAGATTTGATTTAATGACCTTGACAAAATAAAAGACTGTATTTCCATTTAATAATTCCCACTCAGGTGTCTCAGTCACTCGATGCAAGCTAAATTTAAGTATGCTGCATATCTATTTACACAGAGCTGTCCTAGAAGATACATAGCTGCAGTTATTACATGACTATGTTTTTTTTTAATCAAGGATCAGATATTTATTATTCAGTTACTTCACACTATACAACAGAAATATAAACCTCCTTTATTTTTAATGAGTCACATTGAATCCCATTGATTTAGGTAAATTGAGTCTCATTGTTCATTTGCATATAGAAGTAGTATGCCAAATATTGGGTATATGAACTTTTTATTATCTAAGCCCACATTTCCATTCCATTTTCCTGTAATGTTTATCCTCATGGAGGGAAGAGGGGCGTCACAATTATTAGCGCTTCAGTTTTTTTAAGTGGCATTATTGCTCAGTTTGTAGTTTTACAAAGACATTTGTTTTACCAAATAAACACAAAATAATAGTGGTTTTAAGTACTCATAACTTCAACTTCAGAGAATGTGATCCTTGTTCTGAATTCCACTGACAATTTCCATGCTCAGGAACTCAGGCCTTTATTACTAATAGTAATGAAATATTTTCTGAAAAAGAAATGTTTTGATATCTATCACTTCTGACAACTACCTTAAAATAACCGACATTTAGAAAACACAAAATAGTGATGGAAACCTTGAAATATATTCCACATTTTATTGAAATGTTTCCTCAGATAGAAGAGCTCAAACAATCTCTTCATTAAGTTGCATAGTTTCATATACTTCACTAGCTTTACAGTATTTGAATGTCACTCACTTTTAATAACCATATTCATCTGCTGTTGCAGCTAACAGATTTTTTTTAAAATATCCAGTTGTCATCATTTTTACTGATGTTCATCCCTTGTTCCTGATATGCAGATTTCTGCATTGAGAATGAGATTCTGGGGGATCAGGGAAAGATGCGGCAAGGTTGGGACTAAATTTTGATTAACTTTCCACCGCAGAAGATAATTTATACCAGTCTCATCACTAAGCCTGTTTTTTTTTTAAAGCATGGCAAAGCTAATTGAACATGGAGCCATCCAAAGACCTATGTCTTCATTGAATAATGCTTCAGTCTGTCAAATGCATAAATCAATCAGGAATTGTAGGGTGAGGGCATTTCTAATCTGTGCATGGGACTTGAATCAACTACAGATGCATGAAGTGACTTGCATAATTAAAAAAAAACAGTGTTATGCTACAAAATACTTTGGACTTAAAAGCTCAATATTACTGTCCTATAATTCATTTCTTGTAGGTTCTGTCACTGGTGTCTCCATTCTATTCAATGTTTCTCAAAATTAAGAAAGATTAAATTTTGATGGAAAGAAAAAATATTTGTCTTCCCCTAATTGCCACTGTGTGTGCTCAAATTTGTTTACATACACACACATGCTCATTTATAACCTAGATATTAACTCTTTGGTGAATATTCAAGATTGCTAATAGTACCTACTATTTTTAACTCAAATTACTTTTTAGTATTCAAATATTGAGCTCAATTTAATGAAAGTCTGTATGATTTATATACTAAATATCTTTTCTATGTGCATCTACCCTGCTTTTCCTATTCTTGATGTCACCACTAATTTTTAAAATAATTGTCATTACAGCTAATACTCCCAATTAAGTATACATAAGTAGAGTTACTAATCCAAATCTGATCATAATTCGTAGTTTATCCTTACTAAGATAAAAGGCATGATTAAGAACTGAACAGCACAAGTCAAGATTTTGAATGAATGGTAAGATTTGCTAGGTATGGAAAAGCAGAAAAGGTTTTGGACATGAGGATTTATGAGGATCATATAGATGGAGTACGATTGCTAGGACCATACATAGAAAGCTGTGGCAATGAGAGCTCTAAGAATTGCAAAGGCACATCACAATTTCACCATAAAAGAGATCTTTCAAAAATATATTTTATTGAATATACTATTATAGTTTTTCCATTTTCTCCCCTTAATTCCCCTCCACCCTGCACCCCCTGTCTCCAGCATTCCTCTCCCTTAGTTCATGTTCTAAGGGAGTACATATAAGTTCTTTGGTTTCTCCATTTCCTGTACTATTCTTAACCTCCCGCTGTCTATTTTGTGCCTACTAATTACGCATCTTATTCCCTATGCATTTCCCCCTTTATTCCCCATCCCCCTCCAAGCTGATAACCCTCCATGTGATCTCCATTTCTGATTCTATTACTGCTCTAGCTTTTGCTTAGTTTGTTTTTGTTTGTTTGTTTTTTCTTAGGTTCAGTTTTTGATAGTTCTGAGTTTGTTGTCATTTTACTGTTCATAATTTTGATTTTCTTCTTTTTCTTAGATAAATCCCTTTAACATTTCATATAATAAGGGCTTGGTGAGGATGAACTCCTTCAACTTTACCTTATCTGGGGAGACTTTATCTGCCCTTGCATTCTAGATGATAGCTTTGCTGGATAAACTAACCCAGGTTGTAGGTTCTTGCTTTTCATGACTTTAAATACTTCTTTCCAGCCCCTTCTTGCCTGTAAGGTTTGAGAAATCAGCTGATAGTCTTATGGAAACTCCTTTGTAGGTAACTGTCTCTTTCTCTCTTGCTGCTTCTATGATTCTCTCCTTATCTTTAATCTTGGGTAATTTAATTATGTTGTGCCTTGGTCTGTTTCTTCTTGGATCCAACATCTTTGAGACTCTCTGGGCTTCCTGGACTCGCATGACTAGTTCCTTTGCAGGATGAGGGACGTTTTCCTTCATTATTTTTTCAAATAAGATTTCAGTTTCTTTTTCTTCCTCTTCTTCTGGTGCCCCTATGATTCAGATGTTGAAACTTTTAAAGTTGTCCCAGAATTTTCTAAGTCTATCCTCGTATTTTTTAAAAAGATTCTGTTTATTTATTTTTAGAGAGAGGGGAAGGTAGGAAGAAAGAGAGAAACATCAATGTGTGGTTGCCTCTCACATGGCCCCCACTGGGGATGTTGCCCACAACCCAGGCATGTGCCCTGACTGGGAATTGAACTGGCGACCATGTGGTTCACAGCTAGAGGTCAATCCACTGAGCTACACCAGCTGGGGCTATCCTCGTATTTTTTTTAATTATCGTTTTTTCATTTTGTTCTGGTTGAATGTTTATTTCTTTCTTCTGTTCCAAATCTTTGATTTGAGTTCTGTTTTTTTTCTCTTCACTGTTAGTTCCCTGCATATTTTTCTTGATCTCACTTTGCATAGCCTTCACTTCTTCCTCTATTTTGCATCTGTACTCAATCGTTTCTGTTAGCATCCTGATTACCAGTGTTCTGAACTCTGCATCTGATAGGTTGACTATCTCCTCATCACTTTATTCTTTTTCTGGGGTTTTTATCAGTTCTTTAATTTGGACCATATTTTTTTTTTTGTCTCAGAACACATGTTACATTGTAAGGAGTGGAGCCTTGGGTATTCATCAGGGCAGGATAACTCACTTTGCTACATTGTGTCTCTATGTTGGGGAGGGATCAGAGAGAGAACAATGCTACTTGCTTGACTCTCAGCCTGCTTTCAGTCACTTCCCTCACTTCATGCAAGCGGATTGTGCCATTTATGGTGGGTGTGCTTTTGTGCATTCTAGGATCCTGTGGGCCCCTCCAACAGACTTTCTTGTGGTCCTGGGTGTTTCTCCAGCCACAGCAACCCCCACAGATTTTTACAACAAGGATTTTTGAGGCTTTAGTTTCCCACATTGGGACCCTGACTTGTGTGGTCTCTCTCCCCAGTTGTTCCTCCACGCTTATCTACACACAAATGCGGTATATCGCAGTCCACTGGCCGCCAAATTGTTGCATGTCCTTGTTGCCCCAGCTTTCCATCTCTGCCCCTCCTACTAGCTAGACAAATCTTTATTTAACTCCTTGGTTGTTCAACTTTCATACAGTTCAATTTTCTGGCAGTTCTTGTTATTTTTTGTTTTTAAATTTGTTGTTATCCTCCTTTTGGTTGTGTGAGGAAGTGAAGTCTATCCACCTATGCCTTCATCTTGTCTAGAAACCCCATAAATCAGCTGTTTTTAAAGAAAGTATTTGTTGGCAAAGTTCTCAGATCTTAAAAGTCCCAGGCAGAGTGAAAAAAGGAAGGAAATAAATGTATTCTCTCTCTCAATCTATCTGTTATATATATAAGTATATACATGTATTAGTGTGTGTACACACAAATATATTTTTCTTGACTATAGTGTTTGAATATTCGAGCTCTATTTGGAAAAAGTCCAGCCATTTTTAATATAATAAGAATGTTTTGCACAACATCAATGTAACCTGGCATCCAAGGAGAGTAGACTGGAATGCACATGTGTGAATAATAATGACTTCACTGTACTTGACAGTGGGGGTGTTAGATGCCATTGAATAAACATTAATACTGTGTGGCTGTCACATCAAAATGACTAAGTAAAGGAATGGATCTGCATCAGATTTTTTTGTAAGGTTGAACATTACCCCACAGAAATTATACAGATGATTCAGAAGGCTGTAGCTATAGGCAGCTGGTGATTTGGCAGGTTTATCACAACAATGCACCAGTTATGCATCACATTTCCTGAATATTTTTTTGGCAAAACATAAAATCACCCAGGTGTCGCAGCCGCCCTGCAGACAATATTTGGTACCCTGTGACCTCTGGCTTTTCCCAAAAATAAAATCACCTTTAAAAGGGAAGAGATTTCAGACTGTCAGCGAGTTTCAGGAAAATACTATGGTGAAGCTGATAGTGATCTGAAGGACTGTATGGGATCTCATGGTGCCTACTTTGAAAGGGCTTGAGGTATCTTTGTCCTATGTACAATATTTCACATATTTTCTATCTTCTTCAATGAATGTATATTTTTCATATTACATGGCTGGATACATTCTGGACAAACCTATTTAGATAGATTGTTTTTGTTTCCCTTCCACTTATCTGAAAGTTAGGCATAGAACATCTAATTACACTTTTTATTTGTTTTATTGTTGTTTTAAAAACATAATAAGGAAAACACAGGAGAGATTAAGCGGATCTTTGGTTAACTAGTTGATGGTAGATTCAGTACTAAATCTAAATTTTTAGTATATCTCAGTATTTTTCAAATTGTTTCCAAAGATTCCAAGGCTTTCTGGGAAATTCTAATAGTTGTAAGGATAAGGAAACAAGAGATTATGGGTGGGTCTCTCAATAGCTCTTATTTTATAAAATTATTATATAAATTATTAGCCCCTGTGGTTCTTTTTTCGCTCTTCCTAGTTGTTTATTTCTTTAACATGGGGCCTTTCCCATGCCTCTTTGATGACCTCTGGCTCACCTTCATCTCCATTTACAGTCAACCTAACCTTCATTGTTCAGATAAATTAGATCACATCTGAACTATAAAGGAAAACAATAAAAATGTTACTACATTGAACTTTCAGTGTCTCAGGTCTTAGCATATAACATATTTTGGAGAAAACGTAGGTAGACATTTTACCTATCACAGGAGGAGGAAAAAAGCTTTCTGGGCTAGAGAAGAGAACAATGTGGGGAGAATGTAAAGTTGTAAACAATGTGAGAACACAGTCTATGGTCTGGGGAAATGGGGAACATAACCTCCATTAAATTTGGATTTACTCAGTAGAACATATTTGAATCATTTTCTCTGGTGAAACACAGGTACCCTGTAAACCTCATGGTAATGTCTTCCTTTGAATTAATGTTACAGTAATTGATAGTTTGACTTGTCTAAAAATTGGAAAGCCAGAGAGAGTTTCTTGGATTTTCTGAAGTTTTGGAGTGGCTAGGCCAAATACACAAATTTTTCTCATAATGCCCAATAAGGTGCACAAGTTAGCTGAGGGATATAGATATCCAGATGACCTACAGGATCATTTTGGATGGTATAAGAGAAGGCTACAGCAAAAGTCAAGAGTAGATAACCAATCAGGGAGTCAGATAAGGACACCATTGCATCAAAAGGATGCTAACAAACAAAGGAATATAGCCCTGTACTAGAAATAGCTGCATCTTAGAAAACCAAAATAGAAAGATGACATGGACACCAGCCCTCAGTGTCCACAGAGTTATGGATGAGATACGAGACAAATTCACACAAACTACTGAGTCCTGTGGAGCAAAAGGGACAGCATGGCCACTCTCTCAAGTGTAAAGTGCCCAGGTCTGCCTTAACAGGATTAAAATTGGGTTCAATTTACACAGGAATACAGGTAGAACTCATTAATCATTGTCAGGCACTAAGGATCAAACAACAGATAGCATACAAAGAAGTACAAGGGCTTATTCTGACTCAGGGTCTGTTAGCTAGAGGGCTACAAAACTTTGGGAAATGAACTCATTTCCTGCTTGGGCCCTTATCATTTAATTAAGAGCAAAGCAGGTTTCACGAGATTTTATGCATTATTTCTTAGGCCGGATCACCCTGGGGAACCTGTCTTTTCCAGCACAGGGCTGCACCACCCTCTGTCATTGTTTCAGGCTTAAGTCAGGCAGGGTAAGTAAGGCAGCCAAGAGGTTAGGAGACTTCTCACAAACAAAACGAGGACTCAGGCTATGTTAAAGCTGAGGGGCGAGGGTCCATCACCCTCTTTTGCTATACCCCCCATGTCCTTCCCTGGGGTATCCCCATGATCATGCCTGTCTTAGGTCATCCCTCCCTTGAGGAATATTACCCATCATTGGCCAACTGATCCAGTATTGGGGGCCAGGCAGGGTAAAGTAAAAGAAGCAGAGGTGGCACCCCCACTAAAGAGATAAGCTTTATCTCCTTAGTGGCTTGTGGTCTGAAGGTCCCTCACTCAACTTTAGCCATGGGGGGTTATAGCTTCTGAAACCAGGCAGGGAGGTTCCCAACAGAAAGACCCAGAGTTATGTCAATGTGGTATTTGTATATGCTCTCTCATAAGCTTAGAATATATCATAAGGAGAAGGAAGTGATGACAAAGTTATCATGAATTTGATAACATTTAAGTTGAAATGGCTAAGAAAAAATTAAAAAGTGACTGACTTTGTTTGTAAGTAGCTTGATTACTGTTTCTGCTTCATACAAAGTGGGGGTGCCTATACAAATTAATTTTAATTTTTGAAAAACATAATACACACCTAAGTATTGTGAAATTTGAATATAATGTTATTTCAGTTTTCCCTACAAGATTTTATTTTAACAGAGGATAGCATCAAGAAAAAAAAAAGAAAAAAAGATGTTCTGAGTCTGTGAGAAATTGGCAGTATGCCTCTTAGGGGTAAAACACATTAGTGAGAAAGTAGGCATATTCAGGTCCTAACAGTTCATGTACATTTTTCTAAGTGTTACAAAGGTGCAAGAGAGTTAGCAAACTTTCAGTCTGGAGGATTTAATGTTAAAATGAGGTTACCATTTACTGTGGTGTAGATGCATAGCTTTCTGTAATATTACAGTTGGAATATTTAAATATTTTGTGCATTTTACTTGTGAGAAAACTGAGGTTGACATCAAGGAAATTACTTGCCTTCCTCAAAACTATGCTCTGATATTACTGGCATTAATAGTGAAAAGATATTATTTCATTCGAGGAAATTTCTGGCCTGCATTGCACTCATGTTTAAAAACAAACAAAAAAGTAAAAATAATATTCCTTGGGATTGTTATTACTTTAGGGGACTATGAAATGTAAATACATAATTGGTCATAAAGTCTTTAGGAAATCGTTAATTACTATAAAATATTAAGGATCTCTATTAATGACATTAATAAAGTAATATAGTGACTCTATGCACCAGTGTCTAGATTAAAATTTTCCAAATGGAGAAATAATCTTTTTGTTTGGGTTAATGGTGCAAGGTGAAAATGAAATTATTTTTTAACATATGGGGACAGCTATTTCAACACTGTAGTGTGGCTTTGGCTATCCTCTTTATTAGCTTAGTTTGGGTGAAATCCACAAACATCATTAGTGGTCATAAAATTACTGAGCCCATCTCAGAACTGAATATAGAATTGGCTTCTGTGACCTTCATAAATTCTGCAGCCTGCCACACATAGACCACATCAATAGGGTTTTTTTTGTACCCAAATTTGTCAATCATTAATTTCAAATGACACTTTTATTTTCATGTTACTGTGCAGAAATAAGAGGAGAACCTGACAAGACTGTATAAGTCTCCTGGGTAACTTGGATGATGTCAATCAAATATTTTAAAGCTCTTTGCCAGAAACATTATTATGATTTGTAATAAAATAAATTTTATGTGCTCCACACACTTATTAAAGGCTACCTTCTCCTTTTAATTTAGTTGTCACACATGCAATTAATCTAAATATTCACTTATTATCTATTTGGGTTTTTTATATTTTGCCTTTCAAATAAAATAATCACTTCTGGAATAATGGATCTTAGTATATCTGAGAGGACACACAAGCAAACCAAACAGCACACCTATAAATAACCTATTGCTTCTAACAAATAGATTTTCTCCATACTGTGTTCAAATGTTACCACCACCCTTTTATGTCACAATAGCAGCTTGCTGAGAGTTTACCTGATTGGCTCTGGTCCCGTTCCCACCAAATGTGATCATAATCCAAAGTTGGAGATTTTTGTAGAGGTCTTCAGGACTTCATTACCATGTCTTCATTTCGATTATATTGCAATTCTATGGTTGTGTAAAGTGTGCAACTGTGGGACTTTCTGGATCTGCACCTTTTCTACTTTTAGAGTCCTCGTCTATTATATTGTAAAATACCTTTGGATTGTGCACCTTATATTACCTGACTTCAGACCTATCTTGAGACTTGCTTACAGCCTGACTATTTTTGAGACACTGATTTATCCTGTAGTGTATCTTAGCCCAAATTTAGTGTATATTTTATATGGCAGCTTTCCTTAGCTTTAAAGGGGGAAAAGTGCAGCTTATTCAGGAATCTGTGACATCACTAATTTTGAATTCAGAGAAAATATTTATTTTCATTGTATCTCATTGATTTCTTCAACAATTCGTGTCCATCTTATGTGCCTAACACTGGCATTTAAACCTCTTTTTAAAGATATTTTATTGCAAAAACAAAGCAAGACATAAAAAAAGTACCATTCTCTTCTCTCTGAGAGATCCTTAGATTCAAATTCTGTCATAGATAATATATCAAGAGTTCATTCATCATTTGACAAATATTCACATAATATCTTTGAGAATAATATTCACTAGGTGAGAGTGCATGCTAATTCTCCCCTTAACAGTACAGCTGGTAAATATTACACATGTTAAATATAATAAGCACATGTTAGGAAATGTGTATGTTTCCTTTTTTATTAAATTTATTGGGGTGACATTGCTTCATAAGATTATATATGTTTCAAGTATATATTTATATGATACATGATATGTATGTACTCACTACCCAAAGTTAAATCATAATCCCTCACCATATATTTGTCCCCATTTACCCTTTATTACCTCCACCCCCTTACCTCTGGTAATTACCATACTGTTGTCTGACTCTGAAGTTTTGTTTTTTTTATTGTTTGTTCATTAATTGATATTTGTTTTATATTTCATATATGAGAGAAGTCATATGGTTCTCTGAGGGCTCATCAATGTTGTCACGAATGACAGTATTTCATCTTTTCTTATGGCTGAGTAATATTCCATTGTATACATGTACCACCTCTTCTTTATCTAATCCTCTGTTGAAGAACACTTCAGTTGTTTCCATGTCTTGCCTGCTGTAAATAATGGTGCAATGAACCTCAGGGTGAATATATGTTTGCCAATAAATGTTTTTAAATTTTTCTAACAGCTTTCCAAAATAGAAGTTGCTGGATCCTATTCTTAATTTGAAGGACTCTTTATACTATTAGTCATAATGGCTGAACTAATTTATATTACCACCAGCTGTTAATGAGAATTCCTTATTCTCCACCAGCATTCCACCACCTGTTATTAATTGTCTTGTTGACAATGGATATTTTAATGGGTGTGAAGTGATATCTCATTGTAGTTTTGATTTGCCTGTCCTTAATAGCTAGTGAAATTGAGCATATATTCATATATTTGTTGTCCATATGAAATTCTTCTTGGGAGGAATATCTGCCCAGGTTCTCTGTCCATTTTTAATTGAATTATTTGTTTGTTTGGTATTGAATTCTATGACTTGAGTTTTTTTTATATTTTGGATATTAAACCCTTGTCAGAGCTATTAATTGTAGTTGTCTTCTCACACTCTATTGCTTGTCTTTTTGTTTTTGTTTGTTGGCAATTTTTTTTTTTTGATGTGCAGAAGCTTTTGGGTTTGATATAGTCCTATTCATTTATTTTTACCTTCACTTCCCTTGCTTTTGGGGTAAAATTCATAAAATCTTGTTTAAGATTAAGACCACAAGTACCTATACTTTTTTTCTGTGTAATTTATTGTTTCAGGTCTTATATTTAGGTCTTTGATCCATTATGAGTTAATTTTTGTATATGGGAACAAACATTAATTTAGTTTCATTCTCTTGCATGTGGTTTCCCAAGATTTCCAGCACCATTTATTGAAGATGCTTTTTTTCCCCTTGCATGCTTTATTAAAACTTATTAGCCCTTATACATGTGGGTTTATTTCTGGCTACTCAATTATTTTCCTTTGGTCTGTCTGTTTTCTGCCAATACCTTGCTGTTTTTAATTATCACTTTGTAGTATAATTTGACATCAAGGAGTGTCAAAGCTCTCACTTCATTCTCTTTCCTCAGATTTGTTTTGCTTATTTGGAGCCTTATGCAGTTCCATAAAAATCTGATACTTATTTTGTTCTGTTTCTCTAAACAATGTCATTGAGATTTTTTTATTGTTTTATTTTTGTTAAATCATTTTTCTTATTATTCTATTACAGTTGTCCCAGTTTTTCCCCCTTTGCCATCCTCCACCTATCCTACCCCCAATTCCCACATTCAATTCCCATACTATTGTCCATGTCCATGGATCATACATACATGTTAGCCTTTTTTCAACCATTATCTCTCTCCCTGCTCCTGTCTATTCACTTTCAGACTCTTCCATGTTTCAATGTGTGGGGTTTTGATGGGATCTTATTTTATGTCTATAATATTTTGGGCAATATGGCCTGTTTAAATATGTTGATTCATCCAATCCATGAACACAGTATATCTTTCCATTTCACTGTGTCTTTTTAAATGTTTTGATAATGTTTTAAGTTTACAGTATGTAGGTCCAGCACATCCTTTAAGTTTATCCCCAGGAATTTTATTATTTTCTTTTTTGCATTGCAAAAGAAATTATTTTCATTCTTTTTTCTAAAATGTTTTTACTAGTATATGGTAATATGGTGCATTTTTGTATATTGATTTTGTGTCCTGGAACTTTATTTGTTTATTGTTTCTAATAGGTTATACTTAGTGATTTAAGGTTTTATATATAAAGAATAATACCATCTGCAAAATGTAATACTTTTACTTTTTCAATCCCAATTTGGATGCTTTTTATTTTTTTCTCTTGCCTTATTGCTTTGGCTAGGACTTTCAGTACTAATTTGAATAAGAGTGGTGAGAATAGACATTTTTGTCTCATTGCTGATCCTAGAGGAATAGCTTTCAATTTTTTACTATTTACTATATTACCAGCAGAGGGTATGCCATTTATGGCCTTTATTATATTAAAGTACTTTCTTTTCATACCCATTTTATTGAATATTTTAATAATAAATGTATCTTATCAAATACATTTTCATCATCTATTGGTAAAAATCATATGAATTTATTCTTTATTTTGTTAATGTGGTGCATTGCATTGATCAATTTGGATATGTTTAATCATACTTGCACCCCTGGAATGAACCCCACTTGATGTTGAGGTATTATTTTTAATGTATTATTGTATTCAATTTTCTACTATTTTGTTTAGAATTTTTGCATCTTTGTTCATCAGTGATATTGGTCTCTATGTTATCCTTGCCAGGTTTTGGTATCAGGGTTTTGTTTGTCTGATAAAATATTTTAGAAAATATTGTATCTTCTTCAAGTTTTTGGAAGAATTTGAGAAGTACAGGTAGCACATGAATGTTTGGTAGAATTAACTAGTGAAGCTATTTGGTCCTGCACTTTCACTTTTGGGGAGGTTTTTGACAGTTGTGTTAATTTCCTTGCCACTGATTGGTCTGTTTGTTTTATTTTTTCTAACTTCATTTTTATTGTTGACACTATTACAGCTATCCACATACTCCCCTTCCTTCTGGCCATCAATACACTGCCATCTATGTCTATGTGTCATTCATGTATGTTCTTTAGCTAATCCCTTCACCTTCTTCTGTCAGTGTCCCCTGCCATGCTCTTCTGATAGCTGTCACTCTGGTCCATGTAACCATGTCTATGTTTTCATTTAGATTTTTCAATTCTTCATGATTCAGTCTAGAAAGATTGTATAGTTCTATGAACTTATCCATTTTTTCTAGGTTATTGAATTTTGGGTCATATGGTCTTCTATAGTATTCTAAAATAATCCTTTATATATCTGTGATGTCTGGTAACTTATCTTTCATTTCTGATTTTGTTTGAGTCTTTTTTCTTTTAGTGAGTCTAGTCAGGATGTTGTCAATTGTATTAATCTTTTCAAAGGATTAGCTCTTTAATGTATTAATTTTTGTGTTGTTTTTTTTTTTTTTGGTTCTCTATTCATTTAATTTTGCTCTACCTTTTATTATTTTCTTTCTACTGCTGTCTTCGGGCTTTTGTTGTTCTTTTCCTTGTTCATTAAGATGTAATATTAGGTTGTTTACTTGAGATTTTTCTTGTTTCTCAAGAAAGATATATAATGATATAAATTTCCCACTCATTACTGCTTTTGCTTCATATCAGAAGTTTTGATATGTTGTACTGTCATTCTCACTTGTCTCTATATATCTATTGATCTCAAATTTTATTTCTTCTATGACACAGTCATTTTGGTAGCATAATTTATTTGTGTGTGAAATCAATTTTCTAATGCACTCTTTAATGTTTTCTATAGGTGTGGAAAATAAGGATTCTTATCCTCGTAGAAGAAAAAGAACATGGAGGCTGAAGGTAATCAAATACCTTAGCCAAGTATAAATGGTGGAGACAGGTTTCAAAGCAATTTTTTTATTTCTCCACGTTTCTCATTATCCTTTTCTAATCATCAATTTACGAAATAGCTCATGTAAGATCATCAATAATACTCAAATTTTCTAAACAAAGGAGTAGTTATCGATCTTCAATTAACTTTACCTTCTTGAAACATTCTTTTCTTTTGGCTCCCCAAATTCCACATTTACATAGATATAGCCTGCTTCTGTGTCTATTCTTTCTTTAAATCTATTTTATTTTGTTTTTTTTTTGTTTTGTTTTCTATTGTTGTTCAAGTATAGTTGTCTCCATTGCCTCCCACCACTCCCCCCGACCCCAGGCATCCCCACCTCCCACACTTAATCCAGTTTACATACTATATTATATTAGTTTCAGGTGCACATTCTAGTGATTAGATGTTATATAAATTACTAAGTGATCACCCCAGTAAATCTCATACCAGAGGTTCCAACACCTCCAGAGATCCTGAAGAATGGTGCACTTTTCCAAACTGTATTCCAACATTCATCTGATGTATCATTCTGACCTCACTTTTTGTAGGTAATCATTATGTCTTTGTTACATCATGGTCACTCAGAGATCTCACTTTTCTTGACCGCTTATCATGGTGGAATTGATTTGAATTGACCTTAGTTTGCAATTGAATTTAGCTTTACAACTGGCTTCTTTTAATACTTTCAAATGACCATTTAGAACATAATAACTAAAGTCTTGTAGCACACGGGAAATTGGTCACTGTCTAGTAATCAGCAGATGTATACTTTCATGTGGAACTCAACACATTAAAGCCATATTTTCTCTATGTACTTTCAAGTACATATATCCCATTCTAATTGAGTTTACATCCTTTCAAACAAACTCAGGCTAGTTCACAAAATTCTGTAAAAATATTTGAATATGAATTACTCTTTGTAATTTTTTACATAAGGTATTCAAATAAAGGTTGACATATGATCTCTATTTTTCCAGCTTTATCTCTAATTAAGTTTTTAATCTAGATCAATTCTTTATTTTTTACATTATTAAATTTATTGACATGAAAATGATAACAGATTTATATAGGTTTCAGGTGAACAATTCCACAACATACCTGTATATGGTATTGTGTGTTAACCACACCAAGTCATGTCTCCTTCCATTACCATTTAAACCCCCTATACACTAGTCCATTTTCAAACACACCACCCCTCAGTATTCATCAGACTATTGCCTGTGTCCAGGAGTTCTTTTTTATTTTTTTATTTTTCCTTTTTCAGTCTGGTTAAAGGTATGTCAATTTTGTTTAGCTTTTCAATGAACTGGCTATTGGAATAATCATTATTTTGTATTGTTTTTTACATTCTATTTCATTTATTTCTCTTCTCATATTTATTATTTCCTTCCTTCTATTCACTTTGGGTTTTGTTGTCTTTTTGTCAATTTCCTTTAATTGTTAATTTAGACAGTTTATTTGACATTTTTCTTGTTTCTTTAAATAGGACCATAATACCACACATTTCCTTCTTAGTACTGCTTTCACTCTTGCCCATAGATTTTTATGTTGTTGTGTTTTCATTTTCACTTGTTTCAAGGTATTATTTTTTCCCCTTGATCTCATCATTAACTCATTCAATGTTTAGTAACATGTCATTTTTCTTCATTGTCTTAATATGTTTTGCCATTTTTTCTGAGATTGATCACTAAACTCATACCATTACAGTCACAGAAGATGCTTGATATGATCTCAATATTTTAAAATTTATTGAGACTTATTTTGTGTCTTAACATGTGGTCTGTCCTAGAAAATACCCCATGTGCACTTGAAAATAATTTATACTCTGCTCTACACAGGGCAACATGCTCTGAAGATATCAATTAAATACTGATTTAGTGTGTCATTTAAGGCCAACATTTCTTTCTTGAATTTATTTGTCTGGAAGATCTAACAATTGATGTCAATAGGGTGTTAAAACCTTACTATGACTTTATTTCTGTTGATCTCTCTCATTATTTTTTATCAAGATTTGTTTACATATTTAAATGCATCTATGTTTGGTGCAAAAATATTTACAATGGTTATATGCCTTTGTTTGTTTATACTAATCCAGGTGTAACGTAGGTTTTGAGTGGGCTCAATCCTACATAGACCATAAGGAAAAAGAGGATATTTCATAAAGGAAATACTCGGTACTATTAGTACAGAAACTTGTTAGACCAAAAAAATAATAGATTTCTACTTCATAGTCAGATTTTTTCAAGTTTAAAATTTGATGATTATAATACAATGGAGTTGCATATATACTGTGTATTTGATCTCTAGAACTTAATTTACTCACTGTAAGTTTGTGCACTTAAACGATATCTCACCTATTTCCCCACTCTCAGCCCCTGGTAACCACTACCATTTTACTGTTTTTTAATGAGTTTGGATTTTTACATTAAATGTATGTGATACCATATAATATTTGTCTTTCTCTGTCCTATCTCATTTAGCACAGTGTCATCAAGATTCAGCCATATTGTTGCAAATGTTAGAGTTTTCTTCTTCTTCATGGCTGCATAATATTCCATTTTATATACACACCACATATTTATTTACACACTGTAAGGCACTTAGATTGTTTCCATATCTTGGCTGTAATGAATAATGCTGCAATAAATATAAGAGAGCATAACTCTCTTTGATATGCTGTTTGAATATCCTTTGATTACATACATAGAAGTGGAATTGCTGGATTATATACTTTTAATTTTTGAAGAACCTACATATTGTTTTTCATAGTGGCTAAATAAATTTATATTTTTACCAACAAGCTTTTTTTTGTTCTTCACATTCCTGAAAATACTTGTTTTCTTTTTCTTGTTCAACATAGCCATCCTCATAGAGATAAAGTGAGTTTACTGTGGTTTTGATCTTTACTGTGGTTTTGATCTTTATTTACCTGATGATTAATGATGTTGAGTATTTTTTAGATATCTGTTGGGCCTTTGGATATCATCTTAGGGAAAACAGTCTAGTTTCCTGCCCATTTTCAATGTATCAATTGTTTTTATGTTATCAAAAATATTTTATTCTTTACTACTTTCCCTTGGTATTCTGGTATATAATTATACATTTTCTCTCTTCTTTTTGGATTTATAGTGTTTTACTTCCTTGTTTTGTTTTGGCCATTTGTTTAAAGACAGTTTTGAACTATGCTTAAAAGTATAGATTTTGCCTGTCACTGCTCTACTTACTTGGGCCATATCATCAACACTGTGGGACTCACCATCATAGATATTATATTGGAAGCAAATTTAATTTTTACCTTTAACCTTTTGAAAAAACTGGGAGAATACAACTCAAAAAATGTGTTTTTATCACCCGTGGTAGCAGAGATGAAGATGTCCATCAGGGTCTCCAATAGATTCTCACTGGTTAACAGAATTGGCATGCAGTTCTTGCTTAGAACTGCCAACATGCTCTTTGGAGAAAAGCCTTGTGATTTCAACTTATCTTTCAAATATTCCAGCTGCAAAATTGTACCAAGCAGAAATGGAGGAGCTTCACTTCTTCAATAACTACAAAAGAGGCTAGAAAACACATAGACTCCTAGGTAGCTAACAATAAAGTTACCCCAAGTAGCCAAAAAATACCCTATAAAACTAATACAAAGTTAGAAGACTCATATTCCTGATTTCAAAACTTACTACAAAGCTACATAGTAATCCAATCAGTTTGGCACTGCAATATAGACAGCCATAAAACCCCAATGTAATAGAATAAATAGTCTAGATATAAGACTTCAAATATATTATGAAATTATATTCAACCAGGGCTTCTAAGACATTCAATGGAAAAATAACAGATATCCACATTCAAAAAATATATTTGGACCTTTACCTTGCACATATAAATATCCAAAACAGATCAAAGACCTAAAATCATGTGCTAAAAGTAAAAATATTAAAGAAAATATTGGGGAGAGCTTTATGACATTGGATTTGACAATTACAGCAAAAATAAAGGCAACAAGAAACAAACAGATAAAATAGACTGCATTAAAATAAAATAAAAAAAAAACCTTCTGGTCATAAAAGGACACAGCCAAAAGAGTGAGTAAGCAGCCCATAGTATGGAAGAAAATATTTGCTAAACATATATATTTTAAGGGATTTGTAGCCAGAATATATAACAAACTCATACAAAACAACAACAACAACAAAACAAACTGATTTAAAAAATTGGGTATATATTTATCCAAAGACAACAGTATATGAAATGGTATTCAACATCACTAGTCATTAAAGAAATGCAAATCAAACTCACAATAAGATATCATTTCACAGCTATTAAAATGACTATTATAAAACAATAAATCAACAGCTACAAAACAGAAAACAAGTATTGATGAGCCTATGCAGCACTGGAAAACTTGTGTATTACTTCTGGGAATGTAAAATGGTAAAACCTCTGTGAATGACAGAAGAGCATTTCCTCAAAAAGTTAAATATATAGTTACTACATAATCAACATTTCACTTCTAGGTTTATACACAAATGTAATATAAGCAAGGACTCACACAACTGCTTATCAATATCCATAGCACCATTACCACAATAATTCAAAAGGTGGGACAACCCAAATAACCACCAATGGATGAATAAAAAATGCAATGTCACATGCATATATGTCCAGAAAAAGTGCAGGCATTGTTAATATAATGAGAACAGCTTGTGCAACATCAATGTAACCTGGCAGTTAAGGAGAGTATACTGGAATGCAAATGTGTAAACAATGTCATTATGCTCAGATAACATGGTACTGTATATGGAAAACCATGAAGACTCCACCAAAAAAGAAAATATATAATAAGTGACTTTAGCAAAGTAGTAAGATACTAAATTAATATTCAGAAAATGGTGATGATTGTATTTTTTAAATTAATAATATAGTTTATTGATTATGCTATTACAGTTGCCCCATTTCCCCCTCTTTATCCCGCTCCACCCTGCAAGCCATCTCCCACCCACATTCCCTCCCCCTTTAGTTCATGTCCACAGGTCATACATATAAGTTCTTTGGCTTCTACATTTCCTATACTATTCTTAACCTCCCCCTATTTTCTACCTACAATTTATTCTACTTATTTTCTGTACCTTTCCCCACTCTTTTCCCCTCCCAATCCCCTGCTGATAACCCTTCATGTGATCTCCATTTCTATGATTCTGTTCCTGTTCTAGTTGTTTGCTTAGTTTGCTTTTGTTTTTGTTTTAGGTGTGGTTGTTAATAGCTGTGAGCTTGTCATTTTACTGTTCATATATTTTATCTTCTTTTTCTTAGATAAATCCCATTAACATTTCATATAATAAGGGCTTGGTGATGATGAACTCCTTTAACTTGACCTTATCTGGGAAGCATATTATTTCCCCTTCCATTCAAAATGAAAGCTTTGCTGGGTAAAGTAATTGCAGATGTAGGTCTTTGCCTTTCATGATATCAAATACTTCTTTCCAGCCCTTTCTTGCCTGCAAGGTTTCTTTGGAGAAATCAGCTGATAGTTTTATGGGCACTACTTTGCAGGTAAACTCTTTCCTTTCCTCTTGCTGCTTTTAAGATTCTTTGTTTTTAATTGTGGACAACTTAATGATATTGTGCCTTGGTGTGTTCTTCTTTGGGTCCAACTTTTTTGGGATTCTCTGAGCTTCCAGGACTTCCTGGAAGTCTATTTCCTTCACCAGATTAGGAAAGTTTCCCTTCATTGGTTTTCAAATAAATGTTCAATTTCTTGACATGGCCCTTATTCTTCTGGCACCCCTATAATTCAGATATTGGAATGTTTCAAGTTGTTCTAGAGGTTCCTAAGCCTCTCCTCATTTTTTTGAATTCTTGTTTCTTCATTCTCTTCTAGTTGGATGTCTATTTCTTCCTTTGTTCCAAATCATTGATTTGAGTCCTGGTTTCCTTCCTATCACTGTTGGTTTCATGAATATTTTGCTTTATTTCACTTTGTGTATCTTTTATTTGTTCTTTCATTTTTCAACCCATCTCTGTCAGCTCTGTGAGCATTTGGATTATCAGGGCTTTAAATTCTCCATTGGATAGGTTGGCTATCTCCTCATCACTTAGCTCCCTTTCTGAATTTTTGCTTTGTCCTTTCATTTGGGACCTACTTCTTTGTCTCAAAGTACCTGTTAAGTTGTAAGGGGGTGAGACCTTAGGTATTCACCAGTGTGGGGCAAATCTCCCTCCTATGCTGTGGTGCTGCCTATGGGGGGTGGGCCTGAGAGGGAACAATGCAGCTTGCCTGCTCTTCTCTATCCCCACTTTCCAATGAACTTTCATGTGAGACTGGAGTTTCTCCCTCTACTGCAACCACCATAGTCCACAGTCAGCTCTGAGTCTCAGTTCCCTATTCAGTCAGCCTTGCCCTCATGACCCACCACCTCACTGCAGCCAGCCCCTCCAGCAAAGTCTGCCGCCTCACCAGGGTTTCTCTCAGCTAGACCCAACTGCATGAGCTGAAGCCTAGCCATGGGTTCTCATCTGTCCGCTGCCTTACCTGTCTGTTTTTTCTGTTTAACTGTTTCTTTAATTCCTTGGTTATCAGAGTTCCATACAGTTTGCTTTTCTGGCACTTCTGGTTGCTTATTGATTTTAGATTGGTTGTTATCCTCCTTTTGGTTGTGTGATGAAGGACAGGGTTTCTATCTACACCTCCATTTTGGCTGGAACTACTCTCCCTTTTTTCTTGATGAGTCTGGATAAAAGCTTGTCATTTTGCTTATTTTTTTCAAAGATCCAGATCTGGAATTTATCAATTCTTTGAATTGTTCCTTTAGCCTCTACCTCATTTAATTTTGCTCTGGGTTATTCATTCCTTCTACTCACTCTGGGCTTTGTTATTTTGTTCTTTTTCCTCCAGTTCTTGTAGATGTAGGGTTAGGTTATTTGTTTGAAATGTTTCTATCTCTCTTATGTAGGTCTCTATTGCTATAAACTTCCCTCTCAGGACCGCTTCCACTTTGTCCCATATGTTTTTAGACTATTGCATTCATTTTCTTTTATTTCCAGGACCTTTTTGATTTCTTCTTTGATCTCATTATTAACCCATTCATTGTTTAATAGCATGCCATTTTATCTCCATGAATTTGAATGTTTTTTTTTAACTTTTTTATCTTTAGAGGGGAAGGGAAGGAGAGAGGGAAAGAAACATCAATGTATGGTTGCCTCTTGTGCAACCCCTGCTGGGAACTGGCCTGCAACCCAGACATGTGCCCTGACTGGGAATCGAACCGCGATCCTTGGTTCACAGTTAAGTCCATTTGATCTAGAGTGTTGTTCAATGCTTCAATATCCTTGTTGATGTAATTTCTGGAAGATCTACACATTGTTGACAGTGGAGTTTTAAAATACTCTACTAAGTGTGTTGCTGTCTATCTCTCTCTTGAAGCCCTCCGATATTTTCCTTATATATTTGGGTGCTGCTATGGTGGGTGCATATATGTTTACAATGATTTTGTCTTCTTGATAGATTCTTCCCTTGAGTATTATATAGAGTCCATCTGTGATTCCTTTTATGGTGTTTGTAATTACATCTATTTTGTCTGATATAAATATTGCTACTCAGGCTTTGTTTTTTTCTGTCCGATTGGTTGAAATATTTTTTTCCAACCTTTCCTTTCAGTCTGTGCAAGTCTTTTTTGTTCCGAAGTGGGTCTCTTGTAGTTACCATAGGTGCAGATCATGTTTTCTTTTCCATTCAGCTACCCTATGTCTTTTGATTGAAGCATTCAAACTGTTTACATTTAAGGTTATTATTGAAAGGTACTTATTCATTTTTCCTCTTTGTACCTATTTTCCACTTTCACTTTTTTTAAATTCCTTTTCTTACAGCAGTCTCTTTAGCATATCTTGCACTGCTGGTATGGTGGAGGTGTATTGTTTTAGCTTTCTTTTGTCTAGGAAACTCCTTTCACCTTCCATTCTAATTGAGAGCTTTGCTGAGTAGTCTTTCTTGTGGGCTTTTGTTTTTCATTACTGGATATATTTCCTGTCATTCCCTTATTGCCTGAAGTGTTTCTGTTGAGAATTCTGCTGCTAGACATATCAGATTTCCCTTGTATGTTACTTCCTGTTTTTCCCTTGCTGGCATTAAGATTCCCTCTTTGTCTTTAACACTTGGCATTTTAATCATGATGTGTCTTACAGTGGGCCTCTCTGGGTTCATCTTGATATGGAGTCTTTGTGTTTCCTGAAGTTTCATGACTTTTCCCTTCTTCAGGTTTAGGAATTTTTCAGTCATTATTTTTTCTAATAGGGTTTTTATCCCTTGCAACTTTTCTTCTCCTTCTGATATTCCTATGATTTGAATGTTGCTATATTTCATGTAGTCTTGCAGTTCCCTTAAGCTGCCTTCATATTTTCTGAGTCTTATTTCATGCAATTGCTCTACCTCAGTGTTTCTTCCTACCTTGTATCCCAGCTCACTAACTTGGTCCTCTGCTTTGTCCAGGCTGTTTATGTTTCCTTCTAGTGTATTTTTATTTTAGATATTATATTCTTCATTTCTTCCTCGTTCTAGTCTATAGTTTCTACTTCATTTTTCATACCATTGTAGTTCCCTGTCAGGTCCTTGTAGTTGTCACTGAATTCCTTGGACATCATTATAACCATTCTTTTGAATTCTATTTCTGATATTTTGCTCGCCTCCATTTCATTTAGTTAATTTACTAGGAAATATTCCATTCCTTTCAATTGTGTGTTCTTTCTTTGTCTCCCCATTTTAGGCGACTCCTTTTGTTTCTCTCTGTGAATCTGGATGCTCTGCATTTCCAGATGTCTTTTTATTTTGTACTTCTGTGGTGGTGGTTCTATGGAACTCAATGTTGTGTTCTCTGTGATTTTCTTGTATGGATGATCTAGGGTTGTCCTTTTTCTCTTTGTGTGGGCTCTCTTGCTATACTTTGTTGAGCTTTACTTGTTTGTGGCTACTTTGTGGGTGGGTTTTGTCCTCCAGTAGGCTTACAGATAGTCACAACTCCCATCTTGTCTTGTACACCATTGTAGCAGTTTTGGTTAACAAAGTAGCATTTAGAGTCAACTTACATCAACAACAACAAAACCCTGTACTGTATCAGTAGTCTCAATGGCAATTGAACTAATATTAATAGAGTGAAGGGAGATTGATGTTAGTATAAGATATGACAAAGGGAATATGTGATGACTAAAAGAGGGGAAATATTGTTGTGTGGTCAGAGGATGGAGATTTGATAAGAGTTAGGATACAACCAAGGGAGGCAAAGAAAAAGAGACAGCAAAATTTACAAGGTAAGTAAAACATGAAAGAGTGATGGGAACAATGGGGTAAGAAGATGGAAGAGTATACTATGAGGTTTGAAGTAAAATTGAGAAGGTACTGGAACAACAGGAACAAAATCACAGAAAAACCACAGCAGTGTCAGTAGCGAGGATAGCTGAATGAAGTTTAATAAAGATGAAACAGACCCAGGCTGGTGTGACTCAGTGGGTTGAGCCCCAGTCTGTGAACTAACGGGTTGCCTGCTAAATTATCAGTCAGGTCACATGCCTGAATTTCAGGTCAGGTCCCCAGTAGGGAGTGCAAGAGAGAAAACCACACATTGTTGTTTTCTCCCTCTCTTTTTCCTTCTCTACCCCTCCCTCTAAAAATTAATAATAATAATACATAATAATAGTAGTAATAATAATAAAGTTAAGGTGAAACAAGAATAAGAATATTGTATAAAAGTGATATGTAAACATGAGATAGCTACACTAAAAAAATAATTTTCAGGGGATGAGGGAAGCAAGATAATAAGAATAAGGAGTAAAGTCCAGGTTGAGAGAGAGGAAGAGAAAAAGAAAAGAAATGAAAAGAGAAAAAAGAGACCCAGAAATCAATGAAATAAAATTTCTTGCTCAACTGAACAGGGGCAGAGGAAAGGCAAAATGGAGTAAGAGAGAGAAGAGTGTTCTGTGGGATTTGAAATACAAACAAGTTTTGAACACAGGAGATCCTTTGGAGAAGTACAGCAATAACTGTGACTCAACTCACCACTGTTTATGAAAGGTGGAAGAAATAATGCTCTTATTAGAAGGGAAAAAATGTGAACTGACTTAAGAAAGAGGAGCAGTTATGCAAGGTTATAGGGGGAAGAAATAGTGTGAGTAATTGATGGAAACTTGGCATAATTGAGAGAAAATAAAGTTTACAACAACAGTAAAAAAGCTCATGAAGATGGCAAAATGGATTAAGACCAGGGAAGGATAATGTGTGGGATTTGGAATAACAAGAGCATGATCAGAAATATATAAACTAAATAAAAGGAATAAAAATAAAAGACAAGAGTAGTACGTTATTTGGAATATAGGTAAAGTGAAAGAAGAAAAATTAAAACACAATATGAAATGCAGAATTAAAAAAATAAAGAATATAAAGAAAAAACCCTAAACATACAAAAAAATAAGAAACAGTAATAAAAAGCATGCAACTTCTAATGAAGAGCAAAGTGAAATTTTCTCAGCTGTTGGTGTTCTCCTTCTGACTTCCTTCTCTATCTGTCTGTCGGGAACTTGGGCTGGGCAAAATCTGGCCTTTTCAGCTAATGCAATCAGCTCAGGGGGTTTATGCTCCTCAGAAGACACAGCAGTTGGTCTTCCTGTTTATGGCTAGCCCAGCCCCTGCCAAGAGCATGTGCAGAGTATGAACATAGGCTACCAATCAGAGTATAAGATGTACCCCTGCATGCACGTAGTAACCTATCAAGAAGCGCTCCTTTGTGTACCACTCACCAATCAAGTAGCGATACGCTTCCCCTCCCCCCCTTTTATAAGTCTTTGCCTGGAAATAAAATTTTGTAGCTTAATCAGAACTTATTGTCTTGCTGCCATTCCTTGCGCCTCTTGTCCCCCTCACTCATTTGCTTCATACAGGTGGCTGAATCCTCATTGACGCTCTGCTGGCCAGAGCAATCAGTGCCCAACGTGGATTTCGCATAGCCGTGGAGCAAAGCACCGTCCCTACTGGTCACTTCCCCGCAGGGATCGCCACGGCTACTCGACCGCAAGACAGATCCAGAAGCCCCTCCCTCGACAGCGAACTTGGCCAGGTAAGGCCCAATCATGGGACAAGCATGTTCAAATAATGAGATATTTGTTAGTCAATTAAAACAAGCTCTCAAGGCGCTAGGAACCCGAGTTAAGAAAAAGATTTAGTTTTATTTTTTAATTTTATTTTTGAAACATGCCCTTGGTTTCCCCAAGAGGGTACAATTGACCCTTCAGTTACGTTAACCTTATAAAAGAGATCTTAACCACTCATGGACATTCTCCAGATGTCCAGAGCCTCTGTAAAGAGGGACGAGAAGTTCTAAAAAATCAATTCCGCCCTCCTTCAAGGGCTCCTTCAGTTTGCTCTTCGGTCTTTGTTAACATAAAGGAAGAACCACTGGCTTTTGGCCAGAATGGGGACTCTGGCAGACCTGTGAAAGAGAATCACCATGTAACTTTAGCAGGGAGAACCACTCGCTTTTGGCCAGAGTGGGGGACCGCTGCCTGCCCCCCACCCCCCAGCCATGAGAAGAATCATCATGCAGCTTTAGCAGAAAACTACCACGTGGCTTTAGCAGAGAATCACCATGCGGCTTTCTATTTCTTTTCCTGAGATACGGTACCTTGGACTGGGCAAAGGGGGATAGAAGAACTCTGTGTGTTTGTGGGTGTTTTAAGGGACTTTTGGATTTTGATGAAGACATTAAGTTGTAGTGGAAATTTAAAAATATAGATAAAAACCGAAGCTGGCACTCTGCATCAGCCCCTGCTGGCTCCCTGCTGGCTTCCCAGCTTCAGTATCACCTGTTGACTAGTTAGTTGATTTCCTGCCCAGGACCCTGGATGCTCCCCTTTGTCCTGGGTCCAGGACCACTTCCCTTCCTTTCTTGTGTCCTTGGCTTTCACAATTATGTATCCCCTGCTTGTATCACGAGATCTCTCCCCTCCCCACTTTGTTGCAATGTATTTAACCACCCACCTGACCCCTCCTCAGTGCCCAGAATTTGGAAGCTGTCTCCTCTGGGCCCACGCGTGTATTAAAAGTTTACTCCATCACCCCAGATCGTGTAAGAGTTCATTTTTCCGCAACATTTGGTTCCCTGACTGGGAAGCAACTCACATGAGCAGGCCATTTGCCTCTGGTGAAGGTGGCCAGGGTCGGCGAGGAGAGCCCCGTGACTGCAGGGAAGCGCGCGCCCTGGTGATTTCGGGTCCCGAGAAACTGGGCTCCCCTTAGCCCGGACCTCATCTGCTCTTCGACCCGGGCACTTGGAGGAAGCGGACAAAGCCAACCAGGAAGGCGTCGGATTTGGTGAGTGCCCCGGGGACCAGGCCCGAGCATCAGGCCCACCTTAAGGGTGGAAGGGGAGGCTGATCACCTCTCAGGCCTTTTGGCCTCAGGTTCAGGTAGGGTTTCCCAGCTCAGGAGGGAAACGTTATAACTTCGGTGTAACTGTGTGTGTATGTTGATGTGAATGTGTCTGTGACCTGAGTGGTTTCCCTTCAAGGAAACACCTCCCTTTGTTTGTCTGTGCCAATTTCAGGTGGGAAACATGGGTGAGAAACAGTCTACTGTCCTAGACTGCATGCTAAGGAATTTTAACTGGTTCAGAGGACAGGACCCCAGTATGACACCTGGTCAGTTGGAAACTTTGTTCCTCGGAGTGGCGGATTTTTGGAGTGGGCTAGCCCCGGAGGGAACCTGTATTAAGATTTGAGAAAGA
The DNA here is from genome assembly GCA_004027735.1 of Carollia perspicillata. Lineage (NCBI taxonomy): Eukaryota > Metazoa > Chordata > Mammalia > Chiroptera > Phyllostomidae > Carollia > Carollia perspicillata. The sequence continues at coordinate 53,369 of PVKM010003811.1, forward strand.
AACAAATCTCTAGTCAGCTTCACTTTTCTGCAGCACCCGAGGAGCGGGGAGGGACCTCTTTAGCTCCAGAGACTAGAGCCGGAGCAGCGGTGAGCTGCGCTTGGCCCCCGGTGAGCCCTGGGGCCTTGGTACACGGACCTTTGGCTGCCATATACTGAATCTAAGTGTAGTCCTTCCCAGTGTGGGAAAGGAACCAGGATTGAAAGCATATAAAAGAATAAAAAGTTTGTGAATTTTGCAGAAGGTCTGTGGAAGTAAAAGTTTTGAAAAGCGTAGTGAATATCAAAAAGAAAAAAAGAATAGAAGGTTTATAAGTGTTGCAAAAGAATTTTAAGTGAATAGTTAAATCTAGATAAGCAGAAATATATATAAAGGATATAAAAGTTTAAACCTGGAATAATAGGAACCTCAACTACTTGTTTTCTGGTTTCATAAGAAAAGGCAAATTTCTCACATTGGTTCTGGTCTGATCAGAAACTTGTATTGAAGACCTAGGAAAAGTCGCCGAAGCTGGTTATGGAGAATGCTTTTGCTGCCTGCTACCCGGGAAGGGTCATTTGGGGCTGATGAGTGTTTAAGCTTGAGGTAAAGAGCATGTCTCTGCCAAGAGACTGGGCCTGAAGGAGCATGTCTCTATAAGGCACCGATGGACACATTTGGTGCAAGAGAATGCCTCTACCTGTGTATTGTTCTAGAACTCTATATTTTAGATTTTGCTCTGTATCTGCTCTGAAAAGGAAATTGAGAATTCCAGAAAAAGTTAAAACTTCATGTTCTGTAAAAAAATGAATAAGAAAAAAGATTTTCCATCATGCTTTGTATTTTTCTCCGTATCTGAACCCTCCAGAATTTGGCATTCTGAAAGAGTATATAATAACATAAAGTTTCTTTACATAGAACCAATAAGACCAGTCGGTAATAATAGTTTTGTTAACAAAGACTTTGACCGGAATGTCACGCCTGAAGGAGGCATGTATGGGTTCTGGTCGTCACCAGAAATCCCTGGGGAACTGGGATTGACTTGTAAAGCTGGTGGAAGCCCACGAGAGAAGCCTGGTACTTCGGTTGGTTATGCGGTTCGTGCCAGTCTTTCTAGGGAGGGAACGAAGGTTGCTTTCCTGAAAGATGGCTAAAAAGGAGCCTGTAAACACAATGGAGGCTCAAGGACTTGAGTGAAATGACTAGTACAGGCGAAGCCAGATGGCAGGTGTGTGGCTCTGCTTCTGTGCCCTGAGGGGCAGACTGAGAAGTCAATCTAAGGGTTCCCTGTGTGAGTTCCAGCAAAGTAGATTTAAAGATCATTAAAAAATCCAGGCTGCTCTCGGTGTGTTTATGCAAATGAACAGGTAAAATTAAAAGCGGGGCTCAAAGTAGTCCCTGTAATAACAGTGAGGATAATATTAAAGAGAAAAATAATGATTCAAGGAAAATCACAATGCTCAGTTTTAGACATCTGAATGCTGCAGCTGTCTTGAAAGTTTGTTTTCATTTGAAAGTTGAAACTAGGTTTGTGATATCACCAAAGATGTACAACTTACAGGTGCAAGAGACCTGTCAAATTGCCATTGTTAAATGCCATTGCAAGAAAGACCTTACAATGGAATGTCTTCCCAAAAGACAGTCTCACAGGCACAGAGACTGGTTTAGGGACTGTTGTGTAAATTAACGTGTGTGCTCTTCTGTTTTCATAAGATATATGCCTATGACCTGCCTATGCTTATGAGTGATTGGTTGCAATATAAATCTTACTTTAGGAGCCCCTCTTCATCATTGCCCCCTGAGACTCAATAGTTTCACTGAATTAAGTAGTTAAGTTAGTAAAATATTCAGGCCGGCTGTAGGCTTCACTTTTTCCTTTTCTGTCTTGATGGCTTGGACAGAAAAGGCTCAGAAATCTGAAAGGAGAGAAATCCTAATATATTCCCCTCAGCCCGAGTAAAGTATAG